>JAQGBH010006611.1:0-12201 GCA_034698265.1 Sminthurinus aureus | reverse complement strand
CAACAGTTGATATAAACGAGGGTGATATAACGGAGGGTTGATATGATCGAGGGTGATATAATGGGGGGACTACTGTATGCTGATTTTTCAGAGCAAAGGCGCTTAAATATGGAATCTGGACCACTGTGCGACGTTCAACTTCTTCGCTGTTTGTGTGTGATACATGAGCACACAGAAGTGAAAGGGAAAAATTCTGGACTCTCTGAAACGAGTGTGTGGCGTTGAATTTGTGAATAGTGATTTTTTATGCCCTACACAATGTTAAACTTTTAATTAGAACTAAATTAATTCTGGTTCACACACTAACAATGTACATCAAAATCTGTTATTTTGGGATTGTTTGCTGGTTCATGGAGATTGTTTGTGCATAAAATCAAATGTTTATGCTTTGTACTGTTAGTCTTATATGAACTTTCCTAACATGATGTATCTGTGATAACTCAGTAATACACATAATTTCAACCTTCTAATTTTCATTTAATTTTTTTGTTATAACAATTTCGATTTTAGTATTTCTTCTTGTGCTTGTCTTCAAGCACAAGAGAATGCCTTTTTAAAACACCGAACCTAGATTTTTGTAAATGATGAAAGGGAAATGGCAATTAAATTATTAAGGACGTGATTTTTTTTGCCCCTGACTTTGTTTGCCCCAAGTTCCCCTACTGTTTAGAATTAAGTACATTATAGAATAGAATTTTCATCGTTATACCAAAAACTGTATCTATTTTTATTTTTAATGTTAAAAATACACAGTTCAAGATTAAAAAGGCATATATACATATACTATACTGTTTTATATTATATAACATAGGATATAGGATGTTTTAGGAAGTTCCTAATAGGAACGTTTCATTATACAATTTTAGTATTGTTATTCATTTACACATTTATACATACAGTATAGGAAACAGGAGAAAACAACAGACCTGTGTGCTATATATTTTGTATATATATATATAAAATATATTTACACAGGCGAAGTTCTGAGAAATGTTCAGAATTTCTTCAGTAATCAGTAATTTTACATAATATTTAAAAAAGGACAAAACTACATACCAGTAGGAGAGGTATTTTGAATAAAATTTTATTACTTAAATTTTTATCAGCATCCTAATATTATAGTATATTATTCAATGTTGTATAATATACTTCATTTTTGAGGTAAAATATTCAAGAAAACAATGTAATGTAACTAGTGCAATGTGTAAATAGTGTAATGTTTATATTTAGTTTTATCCGCGTATTATCTACGTACTTTTAAGTACACATATTATTATTAACTGTTTCATATTTCAGTTTATGTTGGTTTCATGTTTGATTATAATATTATTTTATCTATTTATTATGTATATGTTATAGATTTTGCCGCAGTATGAGAGAGTCAATTTTTTTCATAGAAACCCGTTCCTTTACAGTTTCGCCTCCGCTTATTCCTTATTCTCAATAATTAGCCTACATATTACTACGTAAATGAACCTATAGTTATTCTAAATTTTGTATACCCACTGATTTATTTTCTATTTTAAATTTTAAATACAAAGAAACATGAAGAGAAAGTATCAACAAACTACTACTGTTGCATCAACAGCCTCGTCATTATCATCATCGACAGTGATTCATGGGAAAGAAGAGAAAGAAGACGACTCAACAACAACAATAGCAACAACAACAATAGAAATTAATAAAGATGAACAACAACCCTTACAACAACAAAGTAGACCTCATAAAAAACCGTCGTTAATATATCAAAACCCCCCTTTACGACCAAGGAAGGATCTCGAATCTTTAGCAGAACTAATAGAAGAATTTGACCTCAATCGATATAGTGGAAACATACGTTATAATGCGCTATTAACAAATTTTCGTAGTTTCATTGAAGGGGAAAAAGATAACATTCGACAAAGTCAAAAATTTAAGAGTTCCTTCAAAAATTATAAAGAAATTCGCAGTATGTCATGCGTAAGAAACTATTTTACATGGGAAATTTTGTATAAAATATATTATTGTAATTTATTATGTATATATAAGCTTCAACTTGTTATAAGAACAATAATATTATTATGATTAATTGATTGCATAAAAACTTTTTCTGACTTTTATTATTTACATAAATAATTTATGTAATAATACAATATATTATTATATATTTTTGCTTGAACATGTTACTAAAAGCGTATCCATGAACAAAGTACGCATACTCTCAGTGTTTTAAGATCGACAGTACAACGGTAAGTTAAAATATGCATTTGTTTTAAATAAATTATTTCACAGACAATATTATAAAGACAATATTATAAACCACAGAAATGGAACATGATAATTAACCATATAATATATATTATAATTTAAAAGACATTCAACCATTTATAAAATTTCTAATCCAATTTATTTTTTTCGTATAACATTATATTATTCTCTTGATTTATTAAAGACTACAGGAAATTAGAATACATGAAGCAGAGGTACGAAACATTTTGCAGTTTTATATATGTATTTGATATTAAAGTATTATAAAAAAGGCAATTTAAGAAATTAAGAAATTTTTACTAAATATATAATATAGGTTGAGACCATCTGTGAAAATCACAAGAATGAAAACAATTCTGGTAAATGTGTGATAGATGGATCAAAACATCTTCGAATGAAAAAACTGAAAGAAGACAGGTAAAAGTTTTTGTAAATCAAAATTTTGTTGTTGTATTTGTTGCTGATTAATTTACTTTTTTGCTGCAATAATTGCAATAATAATTGTTGTTTCTAACCACATGAAATGTAATTCATCATAATGGCTCATTTGTGTCCATTCGTCTTGTGTACATTACAGTTCTGGTTCAGAGTCAAGTTCCTTAACAACAACAAAACCAAACTATGAAGGCAGTGATGAGGATGATGATGCGTTGGATAGTTTTGATATGCCGTAAAAAAAAGGTTCAAATACTTGTTACAGTATATTACTACAAACTCTATTTTAATTATTGTATTTACTTCTTTTACTATTTCAATGTAGTATTTTAGTTTAACGCATAATATATCATGTATATAAATATTTATCAAGTTTAGATTACAATCATGTAGGGTATAGTAATCCATGTAATATTATGTAATATATAATAGTATTATGATAATATCCACCTCTGACTTAAAAAGTATTATATTATATTACGAATTTCGATATAATTATTAACTATATATATATATATATATATGTATTATATTATTAATTATTCTGTTATATTTTATAACCATATGCATATTTATGTGGCTTTAGAAATTTTAGTCCCTTCGTTGTTTTTTTAAACCAAATTTGTATTGTACCATATATTGTGTGCGTATTGCGTTTGCATTAATTGTGTTACATTAAATAATAAGTGCTTTTTCTAATCGATGTCCGCTTTTCCAAACAATAATACCTCCACCGACTTGTGCAATGCTTACGTGTTACGTGTACAATTTACATAATATTATACATAATATACTGTGCGCATGTTGTATAATGTATGTATATATTATATATGTATATAAATATATACGTAATACTGCATACCCCAAACAAATGATAAACGGTGGTTTTGTTATTTTCACATCATGTTCGTCCGATTTTCTGGTCATATCTTTTTAATTAGGACCCATTGCCGTTTGGAATATTATCATAAATTGGTCCGTCATTTTGATCATCATCATCAGCTCGATAATATTTTGGTGTCTTCCGTAGTAAAGGCTGATAATCTTGTTCATTTTCTTCTGGGATTTCATTATCTTCAGGAAATTTCACAGTTGAGCTTGGTTTGCTGTATTGAGCGATTTCCATTTTTCTGTTTGCAAATTTTAGAATCGTTTTCAGTTTCTCTTGAAAATTTTCAAGTACATGTTATATATATTACAATCTGTAAATGTCATTGAAATGTCATGAACTGAAAAAGTGCTTACGTTTGTTTGTGTCGAGGAGTTGCGACAGGTTTAATGTTATCGTGATTTTGTCTAAAGGATTTTAGTACAGTTGGCCGTCTTTTCATAACAACAGAATTTACCTGTACAGAAGTATTATAATATTAATAATTATTTATTATTATAACAATTTTATGAATAGCTGATAATGTAGCTTAGATGTTCACAAGTTTGTTTTTTGTTTACATATCGTCTCCTCAATATTGGAAGATGTGTGTATATATACATACGAGCTACATTAATGTACCTTTGAAGATTTTGCATTTTGATCTCCACCTTTTTCGATTACATCCAAACCACTTCTAGCTTTCAATCTGGTTTGATTTTCTTCTTCCTCACGCTCTTCTAGGCCTTTCACAATAGTATTTTTTCGTATTTGATAGTATTACTTGCTTAAAAATGTATGAATTTATTCAAGTCAAGGGATACTATATATATATATGTGAAATAAATGCAAAAAACACTTACTTGGAAGATATTGTTCAAAGTTATTCAATGGGTCGATACCAAAAAAAATTGAGATTTCGTCCGGTATAAAATGATCTAAAATAAGTATAATGAGTCCTAGAACAATACACAGAATACCATTACCAAACACTAGATAAAAATCAACTCCGAACTTTGTCTTTAAAATTATTTCTTCTTTTGGACGGCCATTGGATAGTTCTTCGCTTGACTCAAACGGGACAGATAGTTCAATAGGATTTCGAAGGAAAAACCAGATACCACATGCAATCAACTGAAAAATTCCTGTTAATGTCAATAGAAAAGATCCACTTCTTGCTTGAACACAGAAAAGGATATTAGTTATAATCCACATCGGAAAACAAGTCCATAACATTATGTGAGCGTACCAACCTGCAAAAGAATTAGAATAATAAATTATTACCGTGAATACTACTTTTCTTAAAGTTTAGAATTCACTATATAAAAATTCGACAGACTAACCGGCTAATCTATAATGTCTACCAAATCGAAGGCCTTCACCATCAAAAGTAAAATATTCCGCAACCTGGAGAATGGGTAATGGTATACCACGATAAACAGCAGCTCGAAAATCTCTACTCAATCTGTTTGCATATATTCCAAAGCCAAATCGTCCTTGAGCCCATTCCTTGGAACGTTAGAAAATGAAATTTTGTTATACTTTATAGACATGTACATATATATGAAACGTTGCTTAGTTCTTGGTTATAGCTAGGTAGGTTAGGTGTTAAGCTAGGTAAAAGTTTCAACATAATCAAAAAGATGTACCCATGAAAAATGTTCATTGTAATCAATCTTCTCATTAACCAAATCGTCAAAGGTAGAATTACCTTTATAATATTGATTTTGTCCGTAATAGAAAACAAAAATACGATTTAGAATTTTGAGTATTATATTATATAATATATAATATATGATAAATTATAATGCAGACAATTTTTTAAATGTTAAGAGTAAGAAACCTTTCAAAGTTATGTTAATCCCTCTTAATGCTATATGAAGAGTTAGGTCACCAACTATCTCAGATCCACTTCCTGCTTTATATGGTGACTACACCATTTTTTAAATGAAAATTATTTACGAAAAAAATTAAAACTGTATATAATAATATAAAAAACCGAGTATATCTATATACTGTAATTAATGTAGGAATCTTGCGGGTGTAGTAGTTTTACTTTCATTTTTATGTGTCCCACTTCCCAGGAGTGTCCAAAATTTCCAAGAACTATTATTCCACCAATAAAAAGACTGAGTGTTATCTGGCAAAATAGACTCCATCGCCGGGTTGAATTAAATGCAGGAGTTATGACGTAAAAACAAAGTGCAACGATAACAAATGCAAGTATAAGACCTGACGTAAGCACGTCAACATGAGCAGGTGAATGTTGATCACTGAGAACATCGAAATATTTGAGATTTTTTTTGTCAATTAACATTTTCTTCCATACATCCACTCTCTCTACAGAATCAAATTATAAGATGAGTAAATATAACTTACGAGTAATGTGTTGGATTTCCTTCAGTCCTTCCGAAACTGAACCAACCAGATCGGAATAGAGTGGACCGATTAAGACAGCCCGGTTCCATGTCCTCCTTTCAAAATTCAATTCAATCAAAATGAAGCAATATTATATAAATACAGTTCAAAATGAAATGGGTTCTATACTCCTAAAAAATGAAAAAAATGAAACCAAATACATATACACCAACCGTTGATATGAGTAGGCTTTTTGTCTTTCATGCCTTTTTGGTTTTATTTTATTTTATTTTTTGTAGCTAAAGAAAGCAGGAAAATATAGTGTTGTGGTCATACACACGTTTCCGTTTTCTTACTAATTGAATATGACGTAGTTTCCTATTCAAAACTTCTGTACTGCACGAAGCAATAACTTTATAAAATTAAAAATTATATTCTAAATTATACATTATAATAATATATGCATGGAGTCCATCATATTCTTTTGCAAGAACTTCGATGTATGTGCGTAGATTAGAATTTATTAGTAGAATATCAGGAAAACACCAAGTTTAACCGTTTGGGGACTTCTTTCTTTTCATTATACAAAGAAATTTTTAATAGATAAACTTTTCTTGATGTATTTTGAATTACATAATATCTGGATTGTGAGCAGTGAGCATTAACAAGAGTAAATGTGCCTGAGAGAGGATATTCTAATATTATAAATACATGTTATGAATTTTATTTCCTATAATACATATATGTTGTTTGTTGCCTTTTCATTTTTATGAAGTTCACTCATCCAATGCGAATAAAGACTGCCTCAGTTTCTAGTTTTCGACTCTTCACCTTTTAATGGGTGAAATTTGGTGTTTTTCGGGTACACACAAAATATGTATTTGTAGGGACCTTTGTTTATATGAATGGATGAATGCAAACCGTGCACTGTGTGGTTCATAAAGTCATGCGAATCAGTATAAGAAAATAAGCTAGAGACACAAATTCGTATGCACATGAGAGAAAAAAGTCTGAGTAGGTTGTGTGCACAGTTTTATGGAATTATATTGTTTGGTTTTTGTAAACAGCACCTGGTTGAATTCACAAATCAAGTAAACTTAACGAAATTCTCCATTTTTAGGTGTTAGCCATCTACAAAAAAGTGACGCTGTTCAGCCACTTTTCAATTTTGATAATCTTGAGCTTAATCGCTTCGTTTTGATCTAAGCAAAAACGAATGTATCAGCTTTCTAAATTTCAAAAAATATGACCTCTGGCGTTCTGCAGTCATGTGCTTTGTACAAAGTGACCTCTAAACGTCAAATTTCTTTGGGGAAACTGAGAAAGTAGTTTTTAGCTTAGATATAGAGGAAGCTAGCCCAAGATTGCCAAAATCGATTGAAAAATGACAGAAGAGTTACATTTTGTAGACTTTTCACGTGCTGCTAGCACGTGAAAAAAGTAAATAAACTCTCTGGAAACCATATACCATTTAGAATTTTGGTATAGTACTCATTTACACCCGCGAGGGTCACCAATAAGGTGTTTATTATAACCAAATTGAGCTATTTTGATATAAAACATATCCATAACTTGAAGAAACCTACCCAAATTTACATGCAAATGTGAGTACCTACGCGTACTTATGTACACCGATTTTAATATTAAACTCTTTCCTCCCAAACAATCTGCAAAAAAAAACAAACAAAACAGAACGTAGTACACACCAATTTTTTTTAAAGATCAACTTTAATAATCGTTTATGTGTAATCGTACATAATACATTGGATAACTATATAAATATTTACATACATACATAATAGAATATTCATATAATGTATGGTTTTCTATAGTACATTACACGATAGATTTTTTGTAGTTATACAACTATATAATTCTTATTTATGCATGCATAGAATGTATACATAATGGATTATCTATTATAGATATACATATTTATATCATAGCTTGTCCTTTCGTTTGCCCCTTGAATTAGCCAAATCTAAATCTTTTAGGAGTTTTTTTTCTCGTCTTGTTTTTGGTTCCGAAGTAAATAATATATATATATAGATATTATACATACATAATATATTTTATCAACACTCTACTGGTGTTTATAGTATAGACTTACCCATAATTATTATTATTTTTATAATTTTTAGGTACGATAGTATAGTAATACCGTATTACATTTATAACATATACTATGTCCTATAGTCCGTTAAATGTATATATATATATATATATTATATGCATGATGATTCACATATTCGGGTATTTAATCTACAAGTTGTAAATATTTATTTCGTTTTTCTTACAACTTTCCTCTTTTTTATTTTTTTGTAGTAAGTTTTTTTCGAGTTCTGATTAGATAAATATAATTATCCTATTATAATTTTATTGTTTATAGATATATGTATTACGTGACTTTTACCGTACATATAATATGTATATTTTATTGTTTATTAGTATCAATTCCCATTTTGGTTGTCCCCCAAATATTAATTACGTATTAGCCATTTCAATAAATATAATGTATCATGTAATTTTCTCATTCATGTCCCCTTCATGCAAATAAATTTTCATACATGAAAAATTCAACATGCATAATGCATACAGACATAATAATGGAAACACAGCTTTCACTACTTTCACTTTATTTTTTTGCTCAAAGGCATTGTATTATAACTCTCGTATTATTAATTATTATTGGTTGGTGTTTAAAATGAACCCACAAGGAGATGAGACGTTGTTTTATTCCACATGTTTCATGCATACCATATAATATAGAATTTTAGTCGTCCAAAGTTATATAACTTATAACTATCGGAAAATATTTTTAAAACGAATGTCACTGTAACGTTTACAGTGTAAACTGTAAACTGTATGGGTTTTTCATTTTCTTCATAAAACATAATTCAAATTCATAATTAAAAAAAATAATAAACGATTTCTTTGTACAAATCCGTTGGGTTTTTTTTCTTTTATACACATAGCGTATAATGTTTTAGTTTATTTGTTTTCATATTTTTCTTTCTTTCTCTTTCTCCAATTAATATTTAAATTCATAGTAACACAGACTTGGATAATATAACAATTGAATATTATTCTTATGTATATATTATATATTTTTCTTTTCATATATATGTATATATAGTTTATCGATTTTTTTAAAAGTTACAATTAAATTCATGGCAGTTATAGTTTCTCTCTGTGTTCTCACATTTATCATAAGATATTTTAATTATATATTATGTAATTCAACCGCTACAACAGCAACTACTACTGTACGTAAATACATAAAACGTTTTTTTTGTAACACTATGCATGTCATCATAAGTAAGTAGAGCTGCAGTATATAGAACTTTCCCCCTTCATTGTTATTCCTCCTCATGTCAATCATCAATAATAGGATAATATATATTATATCTCTGTTACATATATTCAATACAATCAGCTTACTGATACTGAAACAACAACAAACCAAAAGTGTATATTTCTGAAAAATCTGTACACAAAAACATAGTGTACAAATGGTTTTGTCTACATTGTTTTTTTTTCTTCTTCTAAATATTGCTCTGCATGTGTTTATTTGATGAGGATTGAAAATAATTTAGCATAAACTAGCAGTAATATATATTGCTGTCCTGTTTTATATACTTTACTTTTTTTACAAACAAAATAGTAACAATTATTGTTAAAACTTTTTTAACATGTACATAAGCATGCATTATATATATATATATATATGTGTGTATTTTTTATCATCTCATTCATTATAAAATTACTTTGTGTACTACGTGGCTTCTACCAATACCCAAAAGACTAATATAAAGTAATAATATAATATTATTATCATAATAAGTGTGCATAAACTAATGTCCAATGAAATTCAATCAAACCATACCATTACATTTATTTAGAGCAATTAATAGTATTTACATGCAACTAATAATGAAACTATAACTCGTAGCTAACAACAAAATAATATAAAAAAAGTGTTTGTCAATTTATTAGATATATATGCTAAAACATTGACTGATACAAATAAATAATGACCGGTGACAATATAAACACCATATTTACGCTGCCATTATGTACATTCTTTTAGAAAAAAAGGAAAAGGTATGACGTATTTTTAACCAAGATTATTTATACAATTTAGTAGAAAGTTTGACTTTCAGCATATAAAACAGAAAATAAATGAAAAGTACCACAGTCTACAATGGAAAACGCCCAATATTAGAAAAAAAGTTGAACTTTACAATATTAACAACTAATTAAATTTCTCATAATAATGTATATTATATTAAATGGGAACCCAATGAAATATAAAAATCTAGGTTTACATTTGAATCCATAGAACTTGAGTTTTTACTTATAATTTTGGGCTGCAATGTAGCTCAAGTAATCACATCAAGTACAGGGTCTCAATGTAAGTTTTAATCGATTATCGATATCATATTCATAAATGTGAAATTTTGTAAAGCAGCCTGTCACATGAAGTACATAAATTTCATTCAAAAGTCTAAGGAACAATAATCAAATTCTATACATTCAAATCTAAACCAATATAGATTTTATCCTTCGTCGGGTTCACCTTTATTGACTTTGATTAGATTTACAGTAAATGTACATGTTTGATTAGTTTTATTTAAAGCGAGTAAAGTATAATAATTATTAAAGCTATTGTAGCTGTTTCACATTATTAGGAAATAATAATTGCAAAAATCTAATCTATCATCTTATAATTCAATCAAATATTCATACCATCATATTATACACATGTTATATATATCCTATTATATGTAGTGCATCATTTGACTTTTTCCACTCCATTCTATTATTATAAATATAATGTACATAGAGCATAAGATAAGATAGATTGCTTTTATTTTAGGTACTTGTATAAGGATGAAATTTTGTAGCTGTTGTTTTTTTATATAAAATGTTTTACACTGATAATTTTTGTGTACAGTAGACCATTTCACTTTTTCCACTTTTTTTGAAATCCTATGTGCAATCCCATCATATCGTTCCTTTCACAGCTTAGTACAAAGTTTAAAAAAATCAATCCCTTTGGATTTGATTTAGAGGTAGACCACAAAGTCGTCAAATCTCAACATGAATTTGACATTAGCTTTCACCACGAAATCAGGCATGATGCTACTGCTGGGGAGGAGGTAAAATTTCTTTTGCTATCTGAATAAAGTCTCCATAGCCTATCACTAAAATACCCAAACAGAAAAAATTTTAATCTCGATTTTCTTAGACGTCAAAAACCCGAATTCCCTATTTTGTCGTATTTTAAAAAACTTTCTGAGATTTTTTTTTTTTAAATTTTCTCGTTTTGAAAATTTTCTTAAGTGGGTGACTTCCATTGGATGATACTAAAAAACATCCTTCTCACATCTTCACCAGTATCATGCCTAATGTCATAGTGAAAGTTCATTTAAAATTCATGTTGAGATTCGACGAATTTGTAGTTGGCCTCTCTAAATCGAATCCAAATGGACTGATTTTTTTATTCATCCTATTGTAAAAGGAACAATATGATTGATTGGCACATTAAATTGTCGACAATTAGTTTTTTTTTGTTTTTTTGGGACCATCTAGTGTGCAGTTAAAACTGGAAAATGTAAATATATATCCGGGAATCAAATATGAATCCACAAGAATCAGTAGAACCACTTTTGCTTTAGAAGGCCCTGTTTTTCATTATTTATCCAATACATATTTTAAATTGTGGTTGTTATTTGAATTTAAAACCCCATGACCATGATTATGAGTGTATAAGTCGAACTAATAGACCAGAAACCTCACTAAATTTTACTGCATAATGTATTTCTACTACATACATACCTAGGGTATATATATACTTTTGGATTTGAGTAAGCACAACACTGTATTAGGTCCCTAGTTACTCTTAAACTAATATCATATACACGAATCAATATTTTACCAGTAACATTTTATTAGTCATAATCATGTTTTGTGCATTAATACGACATAAATATGATTTGTTTGTTTTGTTTTATAATACATACTGAATATGGTGTAGACGTGAATAAAAAAAAATTAATGATTTCCTTCGAATTAAAATAATTATTATCAGCGTGTATAAAATAATACTTTACCTTATTAATCTATTGATTATGTAACATATCAAAATGACGAGTTTTAATTCCTTATATATTTGAATATACTTCAGTCAGGAATAGTAAGCGGATTTCCACTTACTCTTCCTCCACAAACTTTTAATAGTTTAGTTTTGTGTGTGTGTGTCAACACAAAACACAAAAATCTTTTGATTT
>JAQGBH010006610.1:0-12203 GCA_034698265.1 Sminthurinus aureus | reverse complement strand
GTTCTCCACTGGACCAACGATTCTCTTCGTCCGATCGTCGCCTCGAACATGCTTCGACTCCTTCGACCTGGCGGCCGTCTCTACATGAATGTGACCCAAGTCCCCAATTTCAACGAGCATCTCCCAGCGGACGAGAAAGAGAGGAATGAAAAAGTCCTGAGAATTCCGAGTGGCAAGGAGCAGCAGCAGAAATGGACGGATTATTTCAAAAATGCTGGGCTTGAAAAGATGAATGTCCAGTATTTTTCCAAGTTTGGACAGTATAAAGACAACTCGGTGTTCCAAATAACAACAAGTTGTACACATCTTCTCGCTACTTATTTGCCAGTGGATTTGGAGCAGGGAGAGAAAAATCGGGTTCTAGATGGATTTCGTGACAAGGCTGTGAGGAGTTGGGCTGCACCGATGGGCTCAAAACTAGTCGAAAAAATTGAAAGTCATCACACCAAATCATTTTATGGACAATTTAGAATCACTGGACAAAAATAAATAAAATAACAAAAAGATTTGTTTACGGTATGTAACAAAAGGTAATTCAATTGAAATTTTCATTGTAGTAAAAAAATCAGTCAATGAAAAAAACTGTTGTGCTGCGTTTTATTTGTAACTTGTAGGCAAAATTTACAAATAGTAAATAGTCGAGTAAAAGATTGCCATTATTTTACAATAAATCCGTCAAATGACAAACGACAAGCGACACATTAAGAAAATACTGTTGAAAATCCTTTGCATTTTCAAAATGGTAAATCCCATCAAACATCAAATATCAAACATCAAACCTATTCTCATTCTGCATCATTTCATGGTCAAAGTCAAAAGTCACTGCACTGATTGTGAGCTGACTGGTTGAAATTTTCATTTTGTGGGCCATTTTAATTTTTCCAAAGACCAGACAATTTTTGAGAAAACAATCAGCTCCAAAAAAAATGGAAAATTGAAAAAAAGGAGCACAAATTTTTTTCCGGTTTCATCACTTTTGTCATAATATTCAGCTTGAAGTTCCCACTCGCTCTGAATTTATCCTCGCTTAAATATTTTTTGCTCTTTTGTTCAGTCCTCCAATATACTTTTATTGGTTATATTAAATTGATTATATGATTCTGACCGCAATAAATACAATGGTCAATACTGGATGAAAAGTAGAAAATCACAAGAATCAAAAGACAAAAGAATATTGCCCATTGAACAATTACGTTGTGTGTTACGTGTATGAATCATATGACTCTGAAACCATGAATCCTAATTCTGATTTAAAAATGAGCACGTTGAATGAAAAATGACCAACTAAAGGTGTGATCACACTGGAAATTTTTGGCTCTGAAATTTTTGAACAAAAAAATCCCCACGATCGTTTTGGGCTTAGGAAAAATCTGAAAAAAATCACACAAGCTTCTGAAGCCTGTAGAAACCCAAAGAATTTTATAATAATTTTCTAAAAATCTCTGAAACTGGCATTTGTGGGAGGAGCTGGGACTTCCCAATTTTTTGATGGGCTTCTACAGGTTTCAGAAGCTTGTGTGATTTTTTTCAGATTTTTCCTAAGCCCAAAACGATCGTGGCGATTTTTTTGTCCAAAAATTTCAGAGCCAAAAAATTCCAGTGAGATTACCGCTTAAAGGCGCCCAATGTATATGACAAAAGCATTACAGAACCTGCTTTGGGACAATGCCTATTTCTTCCTCAAATCAAAACTAAAATTGAAGAGAGTTGGCTCATTTGAAAGAAAAACGCATGTGCTTCAACGGATACCTAGTTTTAAAACAAAATGTAATTGACAAGTTAATTAAAACGTCAATTAAAGTTAATACACTTTTAAAAGGAAATGATTTTTAAATATTACAATCGCAATATTTAATTTTAGCATTTTTAAGTAGGTATGAATTGTTCTACAGAGCGTTCCCGATTTTTTAGCTCACTTGAGTCAATTAGAGTTTAATATTTAAAAAGTTATTGATTTCAAAAAAAATTAAGTGGATTTTGGTGCTACGAATGTACATGATGAACTATCAAACGGAGCGCAACAACTGAGACACCTCGTGTCAGAGAATCACACCAGTTGCCTCATTATGCCCCTTTAAATAGTCATGAAGCATAATAGAATAAATTCATTTTGAATACCTTTTTAAACCTTTTAATTTTAAATTCATGTGATATCCGATTTCGTGCCTTTATTCTTTTTTTTAAATATTATATGTGTTTGTAATTATTAGAAAAACTTTTGAACGAGCATTTGGAAAAAGTGAAAAAATTTGAAAAGCTCCAAGCCAATCGTTTAAAAGAAAGACAAGAAGTTTTTCAAGAAAAATTTCAAGAGGATCTTCAATTTTTTAAATCCAAAGGATCTATACCAAGTACGTACTAAATAAAATAAATGGATCTAGTTCACCGATAAAATATTCAACGCACATTGTAAAACCAGTTTATATATATGTATGTTCATGTGTATTTTGTATTTGTATGTCATTAATTAAAATTGAAATATAAATAAAAAATTACAGAGATCGTTGGTGCTCAACCAGAAGAAGAAATTACCTTAGAGGAAATAGAATTGGACCAAGATCCATGTGTTCTCGAATCATTTCTAGCTGATACCAAGGAACCATCATCATCCGAAGGCGAAGGAAGTACTTCAAAGACATAAGCGTTGTGTATAACCATTCAATATTCCATGAATAATCCATTTATTTTTGCATTTTTTAGTTTCTTCATTTAACTGTGTGTAATAATCACATCCGATGTTCGGAGACATTTTAATGCTATTCATGTTTTAACGTAATAGTCATAATAATATTAACTTGTTATACCTTTGAAACATAGATATATATATAAGGTATAAGATATCCAATTTTGTAATTTAGGTACACAATTTTTAAACAGATAAAGACCAGTAATTAAGCACACATGCTGAAAAAGACGATTCTTATAAACTATCACTGCTAGTAGAAAAGTACTGAAAATATAAAGAATACATACATAATATACCTACCTAAATACCTACAATGCATTAAAAGATACATGTGTATCATCATTCATTACTACAATATTAAACGATATATACATGCCTTATGCCTTTTACTAATACATTAATTAAGACATTAATATTTAGAAAAACGTAAACTTTACTTGTATATACCTAGTATTTCATAATGAAACAATTTACATGTACAATATAATAATATATAATATTATACGTATTATTACTTTAAGATTAAGACACACCCATTTGTTCTTCTTTGAAACTTTTGGGAAATGAAACATTCCAGAAATTTTGGACGGATATTATTACTAATAATTATTATTATTAGTATTGACTTGAATATTATAAAATATATAATGCTATTGAGACATACATAAAAAGAGATAGAATGTAAATATGTACTTTGTACTACGCATTACTATATTTCATACTGTACAGTTACACCTGTGATTTATATATTATGTATTTAAAAGATTTTAATATTATAGTAAAAAAAAATTACAAATCGAAAACGAAGCATCACAGAAAATGTATAGTAGTAATAGTAATAATTACAAAAACCTTATTACATTGATTATTATTACGATTTCGAAACTGTAACTATCTTTGTATACTATCTAGTTTGTGTAATAAGAAATAAGAAATGAAAATCAGTCATTCATGAGCTATTGAAAAAAGTTCTGATGAGACGAGAAACTTCATTTTGAAAAGTTTGTTGTTTTGTACATTATAAAAACAAGAAGCATTTTTAACTTGATCTCTTTTTAGTCAACTGTGATCATCAGTTTAATAGTATTAGGATAAAAAAGTTTGTAGTTTGAATTTTACAATAATAATCTATTATAACATATAATACGATACATACGTTGATGAAGCGCCCTTTATTACCTTATAATATGTGTACGTTGTACAATTTATGTAGAAATAGATCGAAATGTGCTATAAACTATAAAGCCTAATAATAATATACCATAACGTTGTTAATTATTGCAATCAAGATGATACAAATACAGACTTGTTGTATATTATTGCTCCATTGTTATTGAAGTCAAGTAATACATTATATTATAATATTCATTATTCATTATTGATATTTGATATTATAATTTATAATAATTAATTAATATTATTGAATGAACCTAAAAATTGTTATTGCATGATGCGCAATTAGTTATTATTGTTAATTCATTCATTCATTCACGTTATCAAAATAAATAATAAACGCAAAAAATATTTAAACGTACAAAAACTAAACCTTCATTACATTACGAGTATTTTCCAGATTTGTGTTTTTTGTATAAATCCTTTGGAATGAAATTTTGTTTGTTAAGAACTTCAATCAGGCGAAGACGAGCGTCCGAATTAGAAACTCCAGCACTATAAATGTTAACAATGCACACATTAAACAAAAAGCATCGTTACATATCATTTGCAAATAAATTCATTTTAATTTTCCATAACAGTGGCAGAATGAGTAATGAGTTATATTTTATCTTACAAACTAATAAATTCAATATCTTTAGACAATAATACTTACGGTTTTCGTAGTAATGCAGGTATGAAGGTATTAAGGTAGTAATCTTTTTGAAACATTTTCATACTCCCAACACATCGAGGTACAGTAAGACCATCAAAACTTCTTATGGCTTTGTCTACTTCATTTTGTAATGGATTCAAATTCGGTTCAAAGGACATGGCGTCTTCAATTTCATTGTACTCTTGAATTCTATCTCTTACTAATACCACATAGTCATTCCAAATTTCTTTACAACCTTCAGGTACTGTTGGCGGGTGTGTAGCATGAACTTGGATAAAACAAGGAGGTTCATTTGGAATTAATTTTGTTAGGAAATTCACAAGGTTGTTGAAACTGGAAGGTTCTCGAGCTATGGAATATTGTTGAAACATGGTACAATACCATTTTATATAAGTAAAAAATATTTTAGGAGCAATCAATGAGCAGTGACGAGCAAGTAGTAGAGAAGCCATTATTTTACGAGTAAGATTATTTGATAAACCTTCGACCATCAAACGTTTGATCTCTTTTTTTAAAAATAGAATGGATTCATTTTCTGAACTTCCATAAAGTTCATTCCATATGTTGAGAGTACGAAGAATATTTTCAAAGTCAACTGAAGATGAAGGTGATTCAGCAGCTAGATTTGTAATGACTTGTAAAATTTCAATTGGTGCCTGTAGTGTTTCAATGAGCATTTTGATAGTATTTTGTTTTGAATCAGTAAAATCAATTGTATGTAATACTTCTTGTTTTTGAATAACATCCTCTGCAGACATTTTTGATTTCTTGGTAAGAATGAGCTTCAATTGTTCTAATAAATATTTCCTTTTTAGTGGTAAACTAATTGACACTGATTGAACGAAATAAATACATCAATGTAATATTATTTTTTGTTTTAAAATAAAGCAACAAGGTAGGAAAAATTAGCAACTATTAATTATTAGTTACAGTTATAAAACTGAATTTTTAGGCAAAACATTTTAGATAACATTACAGAGTATGAACTGAAATTAAATGTATATAATATTTAAGCATATTATGTATACTTACATGTCTGGATCTTTCCTACTAGAGATTCTTTGATAGTTTGAGCAGTTGGATCACTAGTAGTTTCTACTAGTTTATAGGTGATTTCTTTTAAAATGGTAGCAGAAAATGTTTTGAGTTCATAAAGTAATGGGATTGAAGGGTCACCACAAATACTAGCAATAATAAAAGTTTCTAAAAATTTTCCTAATATTTCTCTAGAATTTCCACGAGTCTTTGGATCCATTATGTATCTTGAAAAACAAAAGGAAAGGAATACATCTGAAAATGACCATAATTCCTTGTTGAGTGAAAGCCTGAAAATTTTTAAAAAGTAATAAAATGCTCATTTATTTTTATGTACATGTTATGGACAATGGACATTTGAAACATATAAGAGATAAGAGAGTAAAGCTAACTATGTCATTTTGAAATATATAATATGTAATTTTTACTCCATCAAATATGATGTGATCCTCATTAAATTGTATTGGCAATCCAAGTTCCAAAGAAGTTCTAACGGAGGATTCTTGATCTATACAAAACAATAAACAATAAAAGATCAATCAAACTAACGCATTTCTAATTTCTAACAATTTAAGTACAACGTTACAATTTGGCATTAAGTACTACTACAATAAGATTTTATTACCAGTCTACAAAATTGTTTACAAAAGTTACGTAAATCCAATCCAATTTGTGACCGAACACAATCAGCAAAATTTAAAACCTTGGTAAGCAACTCTGTCTTGACATTCGGGTCAATTAAAAAAGAGTCTTCATGTGTCTTGACATCTTTTGTGATTATTGTTGATTCTACATACACCGGTTTAATCTCCATTATGTCGTCGTCTTCTTCTAATTCTTCTGGTTTAATACTACTACTCCTATTTAAATAATCTTTAATTAAATTTACAATAAATATCGGTGCAAATTCTTCCTGTACCAAAGACTCGTACTCTGCATTCTGCTCTCGTTCTCGTTCCATTCTCAAATAAAGATTTCTCGGTGGTAACAAATCCATTGTTTATGAGTATTACAAACTGTCCGTTTAATCAGATTAACTTAATCACAATTAAAATTAAAAACTATATTTATCACGAAAGTTGGTATAAAAACTTGTGCACACATGTTTTGACAGGACCATTTACAAGGTTATCTGAGTTCGCGGTAGAAAATTAATTTAAAATCTAGGTAGTCACGAAAATTCAAATCGTGTCTGGATTTGCAAAAAAATAAATCAGTGTGTGATTAGTAATTGTAATTAACTAATTTTTTAATAAAAGCCTGCTAAAAATGGCACATTTACAAACAGAATTAATATCCCATACACGACGTGTTCAAAGTTTATACAAACGGGCCCTTAGAAATTTACAAGCAGGATGCCTTCAAAGGTAAAATTTTATATGTTTTTGTATTTGCTCAAAATGTTTGCAGTTTGCAGTTTCCTTTTTTTATCTTTTTTTTTAAAGACTTTTAGTGCTTGTATGGAAAATGTGTAATCAATAAGAATCATATAAGTTTAATTGTAGAAGATACATCTATATACACGCATGATTTTATGCAAAATTCAGAAGTTGTTCAACTTCTGTAATAACCACTGGCATTTATTTGAGTATATAATTAAGGTCAGGACACACCAATATTCATCATCTGGTTGAAATAATTTCTCCACATGTAAAATACATCTTAGGATACATGATACATGATCGTATAAACATTATGTTTTTTTTAGATTATTTCTTTATTTTTAAAACATGGTACAACAAAAAAATAATAATCATATTTAATCATGATTGTATTTCATATGTATGTGGGTAATGTTTTGTTATCGGTAATAATAATATCTTCTTGTTTTGTTTTGTTTTTTTAATTCTGTGCACAAGAAATTGATGGGAAATCATCAAGAACGGTACAAAATGAAACGGATAAACTTGATAATTATTCATTCACAGTCAGAATTATGGAGATGTGATCTGTAGGGACGGGATAGTAGTAGTATTTGTACAAAGGGTAGTAGGATTGTAGGTAGAGTGGTTGGTTATTTAGTTCTATTTTCTATTCATCATCATAAAAATTCAAAAAATGAATTGTTTGTTTGGATATATATATATGAATATATGGATGGATGGGTAGACGAGTACTGAATGATTAAAATTCCAAGTGTTGTTGTTATGAAAATTTAGTTAGGAAACTGTGTAAACATAATATTCTATCTGTTGAATACAGAATACAGTTCATAATATATGTGTTGTATTGGTTAAGGAGTACGGGCCTTGAGGATTGAGGAATATCATTTACTACTTGAGTTATAAGTAGGCTATGGGAAGGGAAAAGTTTTCGGGTGTTTGTAAAATATTTTATCATCAGTTTACTGTATTAAACATTACATTGTTTGATAATAATAATAATAATTGTATATAGCTTTGGTTTTTCTTCTGTAGTATACTATAAAAACACAATATTCTCGTCAAAAATAAAATTTTCTTTACACAATGTAATATTATGATATTGCATAGTACATGTAGTACCTAATCGTAGGACTAATCTATCTTTTCTTACGTTACAATAATGATATTATTATTATCATCATTATTATAATATCTCACTATACATCTAAGTAAAAGAAGGCACATAAAAAATGTTGGTAACATTATAATAATATAATATATATAAGTTTATCTTATAATTATTATTATCATTATTATTATTAGATTTAAACAATAAAAACACATTATATAATAATATTATATGAGTTTTAAAGCTTATATATTTTACACAAATACATAGATAATAATAAGAACATTATTATTATTATTATTATCCTGTATTATTTTTACCATTAATATTATTACTATAATATAAATTTATTTAGATAGCTTGCATTCGTAGTTCTTGTTCTTGTTTGTTTAGGAGGGTTCATTGTTGGAGATAAAAGAAAAATTGATAACGAAATCTATATGTAACAAAATCGCTACCCTTGATTTCATTCTTCTTCTCTTCTATATTATATAATATGTAGTTTTTTATTTTTCCCTAAATCAAAAATTGCACCTCCATTAAATTATAACCTTTCTTATATAATAAAAATAGTACACTAAACTAACATAGGATTTTTGTCTTCTTTCACATAATATTATTTATATATATACGTATATTATATGCTTATGTGTTGATTCGTAGATGTATGCATGTGATGTGATGTCTTTTTTTGTCAAAAAAAAAAAACAAGCAAGAAGAATGTAGGATTTTATTAAAAAAGTAATCTCATTCTTGTCAAACTTCCACTACTTGTTTTTTTTTCTACATACATACATTCATATATGGATACGTATTAAACTATTGTAGCATATATATTGTTGACTGGTGTACATACACATACATACATGCATACACTAAGTATTATTTTCTGTGTGTTTGTTTCATGGTATGCAATTAAGATATTACTATTATTATTATTATTACTACTACTATGGACTGGCTTTCAATATTATTATTATTATTACGGATGAAAAAGTAACTATAGAATTTAGGAGCATTTTAAAGCCTAAAAACATTTGAAAAGATGGTGAGATAATTACCAAAAAAAAAAAAAAACTGATGATGTTATAATATTATTTTTATACTATAATATTTATAACAACAACAACATCATTATTCATTTTTTTATTATTATTGTAAATATATAGGTAATTGATTTTGGCTTATATGAATAATTCTAACAATATATCTTGTTTCTTGTAATAAAGCGTCTTCCTATATTGATTGATTGATTCACACGTAGGTATACACACACAAACACACGTTCAATCTGTCCAACTCTCTCGCGCTCTCTTTCATTCACTCTGGGGGTTTTTTTTTGTTTCATTTGTCCAAACAAGTTCAGTTCTTACTTACCAAACAAACATCTGTCTTATTATCGTTATCATATTATTGTAAAAAAAGTACAAAGAAATTGAACTGTAAAATTGAGGCTTGATTTCTTCTTTGTTTCTTTCTTTCTTTCTTTCTTTTTTTTCTTTAAAAAAATTGTCCTCTATGAATATGATCAAAATAGTTATGTATATTATATATATCAAATATATAATATAATATATAAGGCTCAGTTTCTATACGGTTTTGTTGATGGTAAAAATTGTTTGTAATAATAATTGATTAATTAATAATTAATAAAAAACATTAGATTCCTAATGAATTTATTTTCTACCCTGAGCACTACCATAACCCCCACTTGAACCAGTAGCTGCCGCCTGAGAATATCCACCACTTGATCCTGTGGCACCTTGACTGTATCCACCACTGCTACCACCTCCTCCACTGCTACTTCCCCATCCTTGTGATGCGGGTTGTTGTTGAGGTTGTTGTTGTGTTTGTTGACCCCATCCTTGTGAGACTTGTTGTGTTTGTTGACCCCATCCTTGAGATTGTTGTGGTTGTTGTTGTTGTTGTCCCCAACCACTTCCACCACTGTTACCTTTTCCACGACCACCTCCCTTATTCAAATTTCTCAAAAGACCAGAAAATTTGCCTTTAATTCCCTGGAAGAGACCACGGAGTCGTCCTTTGATTTGAGTAAACATTTGTTTAAAGTTGATTCCATTTCCACCTCCCTTTCCTTTTCCACCTCCACCTCCTCCAGAACCCCATCCACCTGAACTACCGCCTGAACTACCACCTCCTCCTGAGCTACCTCCCCATCCTCCAGAGCTTTGAACGGGTTGAATTTGAACTTGACCCCAACCACCACTACTAGCACCAGAATTTCCACCACTTGATTCCCAACCACCTTGAGATCCGCCTCCTCCTGAGTAGCCTCCACTGGAACTTGCTGCAGGAACCCCGTAATTAGAGCTGGCAGGTGCTCCGTAGTTAGAGCTAACGGCTGGTGCTTCACGTCTGTACAAATTGCTTTGTCCATTGAAACCAGCATCACAAGTTAAGGCTACTGCTAATCCCATTAGCACTCCTATAGATATCGTGCGTCTTGGCCACATGATGATGATAACTGTGTATGTTTTTGTGTTTATATTTCTTTAGATGATAATCTGAAATACAGATAAGAACAAAAAAATATAATAATACACTGATCAATCGAAGCTTTCACTCTTGAACAAAAATGTTTATAATGTGTGCATAAGCACACACATGTTTACATATAAAGATATTCCAAATGTCTATATTAAATGTAGCCAATAGATCTCTATCTCTCTCTTTGTCTGTCTCTCTGCCTTTCAACTTTTGAATTCACTGAAATTGATAGCTTATAACGTTTATTATTATTTTTACATGTTGCGGTAGTTAAAAATGTAGTCGTAGTGTGTTTACAGTATTTGTACGTTGTACATTTTAAAACAACAACAATTCTCTGCTCATAGTCTCATGTTAAATAAAAAAAAAGAAATCAATCACAACTATTTTTGAAGCTTTGTCCGATCCGTAATTTTTTACAAATGTAAAAAAACAAAAACTGATTTTGATTTTGAATTCAAAACAATAAGTAATAACCAGTAGGTAACAAACAACACTTTAGTCCAAGTTTTATAAAAGTAGAGGAGAATGAGAAATATAGTAGTATATTAGAAGTAGTTGGTTCTACATTATATTCTCATCTTTTATTTTATCCGAGATTATTAATGTCCAGTATACTTTTTAAATTTTATTTTATGTTTTGTTGTTTTTGAATAGTTGTCCACAAATTTGAAGTTTTTTGTTGTTTTTGTCGTAGAATAAAAGTCACACAAAAATATAACATTTACACATGAACAATGAACAATTGTTGTTTATATTTGCAATAGTATGTAGTATAATATCCAAATCAGTGAATCCAAATGCGATGAGAGAGAGAGAGACACACACACACACCGAGACACAGAGACACAAAAACACGTTCGCACAAATAGAATCAGAGAGAGAAGTATCCAAAAATGCACACACTCACTGTAAAGTTCCGTTGAACACTAAAGTGAAAATCCGAAAGTGATCCTCGTTTTTGTTTGTTGGAAAACGTTTAATAAATTTGTAACACACATACACATACACAAAAACACATGTACACTTTTCAAGTCTTGAATGTAGAATGAGCATTGGGACTTATCAATCAGTGGATTTTATAGACCCACCGTAACATTTGTATTAGGGGGTGGCAAATCAACAATCATATTTTTCGTACACACACGGTTTGCATACGTATATAATATACATTTGTTTGTCTGTGCAAGTCTGTGTGTGTATGTCTCTATGTTTGAAGAAAAGAGAAAGGTATTTTAGCACAAGGAGTAGAAGTAGTAGAAGAAGAAGAAGACGACCGGCATTTTTATTGCATTAATCGCAAGTATAAGAAAAAGCAAGCTTGGGCAAGTGCGTACATATGTTGTTGTTAGTAGTAGTACTAGTAGTAGTAATAATAATACTGTTTCCAAAAGGTCCATAATATAATATGATTCAGTACTCAAGTCTCAACTGCTGTATATCTGTATATTAATATATTTAGTAAAGAAACGAGACGATGCGTTGCATTGCGTTACGTCTTTTTTTGCAGTGGGAATCCTCAAGAGTATATTCTCTGAGATGTGTGTACTTACATTTGTATATATATATATATATATATACTAGAGGATCCAATATTGTTCATTTTCAAATATTGTTCAGTATTGTTATTGTTCAATCCAATATTGTACAATA
>JAQGBH010006609.1:0-12207 GCA_034698265.1 Sminthurinus aureus | reverse complement strand
TTAACCCTATGGGGTTTTTGGGTTCCTAAAAAATAGTTGTGCTCAACTATTTCCTTAACTCGTACAGATACCCATAAGTAAAAAATAAGTGTTAGAATATGTAGTGTGTACAGTGGATTGGAAAACAAGGGATCAATAGTCAATATTACTCTTTTTATGAAGGATGAATGATGAACGTCGTACATTGTATCTTTATATTTTATTTATGCCATGCACATAAGTATACATATACATAAATAAAATCCAAACACGAGCAACATGTAAACAAGTCATTTTAATATAATAATCATTCCCATCTTGCACGATGAAAATCAATCAAAGAAAAACTATGTTTTGTCTAAGTAAAATAATTGGTGGTCAAAAATTATGATGGAAAATTGGAAAATTATGAATTATGTATGAAAATGTATGCAAGTGCAATGTCGAGTCAATCATAATTATTACTGTAATACATAATATAATATATCATGTGTATGTGTAATGTGTAGTGAGAGTTACGATTAAGACCACAATAGCTTTTAATAAATCATTGTTTTCCTGTAAATTGTATTTTATTGTACATTTTTCATCCGCATCATCAAGTAAATTTTATAGATTTTTGTTCATTTTTTTATCACGATCAAGTAAAATTTTAAACTATTGAGTTTTCAAGTTTTTTGTCTCGTATCTTGTCAGTTAGTCATTTGGCTGGATATTCATCTTGTTTCAGCATGAACTGTGCCCTGTGCATATTTATTTTTAATATCTTCGATTTGAGGGATCCGGAGCGATTAAAATTCTCAATGCATTTATTTTACCCACTTTACGTTATATGTACATATGAGCTGGCGTAAGTAGCATAATACCACTAAAAATGATTGGAAAATCCTATTTGGTACAGAGTACAGAAATGAGCAAATACCTATTACAGCTTTTGGTTTTTATTTGAAGCTTGAGAGGAAATTTGTGGTGTACTCTGAACTCTGGATACTGGATGTAGATGTATGAATATGTACCAAGACACAAGCATTAGGTATTATAGGTAATACATGCAGACTGTCGAGGGATGACAAGTTTAAATTATACACATTCATTTCAGTGCTGGAATGGACTGAATTTATGTAGTCTGTGGTTCATATTTAGTGCTTTCTACATTCCACATAATCTATTTTGCTCAACATCTAAAACGGTAGAGAGACTAAGTAGAGAGACTTAAATATAAACAACTCACTTTTCATTCTTTGCATTTGAAATAAAGGACAAAATGCACAATGTAGGCGAGCTGAATAAGACTGCATCAGTACTCTTATATATAAAATGTATACAATCGTATATTATTATATATTATGTGGATGCACAATTCAGCCTACAAAATAAAATGAATAGTAAATAATACCACACAACATGTAATGCGTACTTCATGTTCTTGGATATCCAATAATAAAAGGTGTAAAATTCAATCAATAATAATGATGGTCCGTTTTACGGTTTGCTATTTTTGTTTCATGCACATTTTGTACACTTTTCACTACAAGTTTCGCGTCTAGGGTCTGGAGTCTGTTTCAATTTAACACACAAATTTATATCTGCATGACACACTGCACTGTTCACTGTATACTGTATATAGCATATATACTATATAATGTGTAACATGTACTACGTGGCACGTAGTACGTGCTACATGTATAATATATATATTTACTACTCTATATACTACAATGCACTGTGTAAGGTGTAAGTACATTGAGGATTGTGCAAATTATATGGATATGAATCGCGGCCAATTCATCCAAACAAAAAAATTTATAGTGAATAGTAAGAGAGATAAAGCTTTAAAATATAATGTTCAAGTGCAAAAGAATACCATCGACACTCAACTCGATGTAAATGTCGACTGTTATTGTTGTTAATTTTGCAGGTAAAAATTGAAATGTTCCGCGTATATATTATGTAGAACATAGAGGAATGCAAATAAAAATGTACCGGTATTTTACATAGATGTGATAGCTAGGTCAGACAATACATTATAGACGTATTTATACGTGTACATATGCTCAATATGTTGTATTTACAATGTACACATTGTAGAGCTGTTAGCTGTTACAGAGGAAGAGAAAAGAGAAAATAAAGATGGACAAGAGAAAGGAGACGAGAAAGGATGTTTGGGGAAATTGAAATTGCTCTCTACTTGGATAGAATAGAATTTGATGTACTCGCTTGGTTTCTCCTCTCTACAATCTCTTTTACGCATGTAACAAACAATAAACAACACATTCATTCTACAACAAATTGTGATAATAGGTAATAGGTAATTTGTAGTTTTTGAGTTCAAATTCCTTCCTTCACTCTTGTCCTGTCTCTTGTTTGTTGGCTAATATTGTCTCTCTACTCTCTACTCTCTCCATTCTACATTCTAAATGTGTCTTTGATGATCTCGTCGTCTACTTTCTTTGCTTCATGTACAATTGTAAAATTGTGCACATTTTGGAATTCATAATACATTTCCCAGTGCTCATATGCCAAAAATTCCGATCAGTAGCTAACAATAATTGACAAGTGATCAGCGGATGCCTGGATTATTAATGAATTTTGACCGTAGAGTCTATATCATGCTGAAACTAGTGTCATCGTCATTTCACGGTATGCATAATGGTGAAGTTTTGGTAACGACTAGGCTCACTACACACTACATACAGATCTAGTCAACCAAATATAATGTTCATCATTTAATTCGGACGAAACCGAAGGTCACACACTGATCATAAAATTACCATTTGTAATAAATAATTACGACTTCTGACCACCACGAAAAAGCTTCAAGGTTTCGGAATAATAATGCTAACGAGTCATGACCATTTTCATTTAATGACAAATCAAAGAATTCCAATTGCTCGTGTGATCGAGAAAACTGTGAGGCTGAGCTTACGGCTTCTTTGTTTGTTGGGCGTTTGAATGAACTATAAAAATGTGTTATGAAATAATTAAAACGTTAATGTTTACACACACAAAGTACCGAAGCGCACACAAGAAACGGTTGTAATATTTAATGTGATGGACTTCAACTGTTTGGTGGCATTATTAATGACTGTGACGTGTGATGTTTGTGATATGCTGAAGCGTCAAGTCTATTGTGTAAGCAGTATAAATAATAAATAATACGTAATAAGTGATAGAGTACGTAGTGTGTACAGTGTACAGTGCACAGTGAAAACAAGGGATTAATAGTCAATAGTACACGTTTTATGAAGGACAAATGAACTTTGTACATTGTTGTATCTTTATATTGTATTTATGCCATGCACATAAGTATACACATATGTATATATAAAATCCAAACACGGGCAACATAATCAACCAAAGAAAAAAACTGCTTTATCATAAAATAATGGCTGTTCAAAAATTTTGAATCATGTATAAAAAGGAATGTTGGTGCAATGTCGCGTCAATCAAACATATACTTGACTTTTTTCCTTTCTATGCATACTAGTGAAAGCTCTGTAACTCTTGTATAATAATTAATAATATATTAATTGTTATATTATAAGATTAAATGTACAAATAATATAGTATTTTATGTTGATTTGCATGCAAGTAATCATCAAGCAGTAAGTCATCACTAATCAGTTTTTTCCAAAGTCCAAAAGGTGCCATAAGCCATAAACCATAAAACACAAAGTAGAAAACGTAAACGTTTTTCTTGCCATTTGCCATCCTTAAAACTTGTTTGAGATGAGGAAAATATTCATCAGTTGTTGTTAAATGAATGATGTATAACAATTGACACTTTAAACAATGAATGTGTAATAGAGCTGATTGTATGTGTAATGTGTATGGTGTATGAGTACATATTAACAATAATTATTACTGATTATTGAGAATGAAAATAATTGATTGAATTTCTACTGTCGTATTGAAAAATGTAGATATTCTCTAAACTCATGGGGAGAGAAAAAGCTGAAAAATTGCTTGTTTTTACTATTCCTGTGTATTTTTTTATTTGTTTGAAGTTTGAATAATAATAATGTACTCTTGTATTTATTTAGCATAAAATACTTTTAATGGAATATTATGTGAAAGTAAATGTACACACGTGGTGTGTGTTAAAGAGAAGGAGGAATAAAAGAGACGATTTATGTAAGGGTTAAAAATATTGAAATTCATATAAATACAAAATGTGATTTCCTCTCTCCACTCTCAACCCCAATACTCAATATAAATAAATAAATAAACGAATACAATGAGAGAAATTCTAAACTATATTTCGGTCATGTTTTCTTTTTTGTAGACCATTTGTATGAAATTGCCTTGAAATACCATTCTTTCAGTTTAAAATACTATAGTTTCACCTTCACCTTTCTCCACAGCTCACACGTACACACTAACTACTAACTACACACTATAGAGACTACACACGTGTTCAATGTAGAATGAAGCCGTATGTACAGCCATAAAATCTAAATTCATAGAATGTGCGCTCTTACGATGGGATGGTTGACTTGTTTCAACCTTAGTTTGCTCTTGGCATCTTCCTCTTTCTTTGGATCAAACTTAAATCCATATTCAGAACATTAGGAGCCAGCACATATTTTCATTGACGCAGAAAAATAATAACCAGTTTGGTAGCAGAATTAATATCAGTTAAAATGAAACTACGCACTCCACATAAAATATAATATATTATGTACATTTTTTGGTGTGTAAAACAAATGAAAAGTTACATGCTTCACTATTCCTTTTGTGCATATATTATGTATTCTGCTATTTTTACTGACATGTCACATGTCATGAATTCTCAATTCTCAGTAAATGCACCGCATATTGATATGCAAAATGTGTACAACATTTAAGATACATAGTTCCAGAGCTCATGCATATTTATCACCATTTCAAGTCAAAGCCAACATCTATAAAATGTAAAATGTATTGCTCATCGATACAGCAGTATTAGTTGATTTTCACAATCATTATTGTGGCATGATGCTCGTGTACCCAATTCCTCGTCGATTCCATAGCCGATATCCAGTATCCAGAATCCAGAACCAAGTCATGAATTTAGTACTTTTTTATTGTGCCAAAACCTACAAATAGACAATCGAGTTTTTATCTTTCATAGTTCAAACATCTTTTAATTTTTAATGCAACTTCCTTGTTACACATTTGTAATTTGTAACTTGACAGTGACATTTGCTGAATGAACAGGTGAAAAATGATGGCACATAAAAAATAGAGCTTGTTCCCTTTCCTGGAAGAGGCAATCAAACCTTGAACTTTATTTGGATTTCATGACCCATTGCCTTTTTTGCTTCATGTCGTATCATACTAAAATCATAGTCGTTCTATGTACAATGTAAAAAATCTAAATCGTGGCAAAACACGATTTTGAAACTTGCTTAATGAATTCTTCATCGCAAGAGGGTAGCGCAGCGGATCACCACTTAGACTGAATAAATAATTGAACAATGTGTCCCTTGTTTAACTGGACACTTGGTAATGTATGCTTATGTCAGGGCCCTGTGGTTCATGATGAGGCCCTGACATAAGTATACTATATAATTTTTCAGTGATGTCATTTTTGGTCGATACTAAACTTGTCCACTTTTTTTAGTGGTGACTTTTTTAGCCTGCGGCACGCCGCACTGCTATTGATATGTGCTATAGCCGTGCGGGCCGCATGCGTAGTGATGACCGACAGACGGACGGATCTGGTCAGACTAATAGGGTAGGGCTCTAATAGGGCTTCGCTGCACTACCCTAAAAATATACAAAAGTTATCTATACTCCACACTCCGGACACACAGACATGAGTACAACAACAAAACGTTTCGAATTTTGAACAGTACGAATTTGACGTGTTCAAATCTTGTCCATTTCAAGTTGTTCTCCGTAAAAGTCCAAATCAACAGTTTACAGGTTAGAGTAATAGTGGGAAAAACTGTGAATTGTTGAATAAAGTATTTGATGGTTTAAACTTGAAACAGTTGCTTCTTCAATTAGTTAACCAGTTAAATAAAAACCATTCACAATTCATTGAGCACTCTTTGAATTTACATGGATTTTGAAAGTTGATATTATTTTCTAAATATACTTGAAAATTGGAACATTCGAAAACCCGATTGTTTTGGCATGAAGTTCTCTATAGTAATCGTGTTTTCTTGTGTGTGGTTTGTTTTGTGGGGGGAAAGTGTGTGTGTAGCAGAGAAAAGTGAAATCACAATGAGCCCCGATTCATTGTTGTTGGAGTTTTGTTCAACAGAAGGAAAAGAGCCAAACAAGTTTACTGAGAATGAAATCATCAGTGTTGTGGTCGGTGATGCATTGTCTATTAAATGCACGACAAGAAATGTCCATTTATGGGAAGGCATCTTTCACTATCAAAAGGTAACGAAAAGGTTTACTCATTTTTTACTACTAAAACGTGTATTTGTTCCTGAGTATAAAACTCGGTCATATTATTTTTCATATTAGAGCTAAAAATAGAGTAGAAAAGAGAAATAGAATGTGTTTGTGTAAAAGAATTTTTTGTACAAACAATCATAAATATAGCAAAACTTTTTTTTCTACTGTCTTTCTCTTGCCTTCACTCTGTGTAGTTTTCACTTACTTTTGCTGTATGCTGAAAATTATAAATACTTTGAAAAAATACAACGTCGCAAAAAAATACGAAATTGCTGCAACTTGTTTTGTGTCTATTTGCATTTTCTTTAGAACAGCGGTTATCTATAAATTTTTAAGAATAATTTTTCTTTGTAAATGCACAGTCCATGCGCCAAATCCAGGATATCCAAAGAAATTCTTCTGGACACTTTACGTCAGTCATAACAATTCAAATCCAATCAACTCTGTGGTTTTCAAATTGGTCGCCACTGGTTTGTAAGGAGCTCGGACAAAAAAATAGCACGGTCAAATGCATTTACCTTCGTAAGTTACAAATTACATCTACAGTAAATATCTTTTTAAACAAAGGTTGTGCATTTTATGTAACGAAATTTTAAATTTTTTCCCAGATCCAAAACGAGCAACAAACTCCAGAAACAGCACAAAAGACGACGATCAAACTCTTTCCGTGACTGTCGATACATGTCCACAGTTTTCAACGGAGGGTGGGAAAGGCATTTCATCTGAACATTGTACATTCTAGACTCTAGAATCTAGACATTAATAATTTATAGAGTTTTGAACTTGTAACCATGCAGAGCTATGACTTATGCTTATGCTTGCAATTTGTAGGGGGATTTCCAAGTCAAGCTGTACACAATAAAGTCGAAGACTCACCAACGTGGCTCTACGATCTCCAAAATGACACCGTAATTTGCCAAGTTCAAAGCCCCACCAAGATGAGCCTTCAGAGTACAAAATGTGAAAAATGGTGGATCTGTTACATTCATAAGGGTTGTACCGTCCACGTAAGTAATTTCTATCTGTATAATGCAATGTACCTGAATTTCTGTGTGCATGTGTAAAATTATATGAATAATAAACACATGCCAATTTGAATATTATTATGAATTATGAGCATAAAATAAAAATACTCCTTTTCTAATTGCATGAAACAGTTGTGTCCATCTGTAGTCCAAGTTGCAAGTGAAGGATGTGGGAGCGAGTGTCATAATCTCACAATGGAAACGAAACAAGACTCTGGACAACTTGAATGCCAAGCAAATGGAGTGAAAAGTCAACTCAACTACATTTTAGATACCAACGGGAAGCGGTGTAAGGCTATTAAAATTTCAAATATCATACACATAAATGCAGTTAAAAAAATTTCCATTGCAGGGTATTGTTTTCGTCTTATTCTTAAGAATCTTAAGTAGTACGGTAGAATGTAAAATGGACTAATATAATATACTGTAGAAACACTTGCATGTTGTAAAGTTCTGCGATACCTCAAACTAGCAAAATTTACAGCATCTGATGCGTGTTTTGTTTTGATCCAAAGGTTTCTACGAGTCTCCAAATATTCCGCCTTGTCCAGTTCTTGAGCTTCATATTCCTGAAATATTATTTGATGGTGTCACTACTACATTTCAAGGCCGCGCATCAAAATACACAATAATTCAATCACCGAAAGTATTAATCGACTCTAAGGATGGCAAAAATATTCGACTAGGTAATGTCGTTTCAGATCAAGTTTCACCTACACGATGAAATGTCTTAAAATTTCAAACTGTCAACTCTGAATTTAAAGCATTATTTTTGTAATAATTATTTCAGATGTTCGTGTCTTACCCGAACCTCAAAACCAAACTAGAGATTCGTATTATACGTTTGAAATGGTGACAAAACCTCGCTTGGACATGGTGGCGATAAAAGTGGTTGGCTACCGCTATGACACTTGGAAACCACTCACGATAACGAAGGATCTCAAAGTCGAACGTAAGCTGCTCTCCATGAAATTACTCGAAATTCGAATACATAATTTATAAGTTTCATTCAACAGAAAAACCTATGATGCACCATGTATTTTTTATATTTGGTCTTCTCATAGCTGGACTGTTGCCAAAAATTAAAGGGCTCCCATCCACGATTGGCCTGTATGAAGAGGACGTCAACAACTTTATCTCATTCACAGTTTCTGGTCGCCCAAGTCCACAATTGTACCTTTATTTCAACGGCGAGGTATGTACTTATATATATATGTATACATAATGCATAATTATTGTACATTAAATTGTACTTTATACACGTACATTTTGAACATTCATTTCTGGCCTTGAAAGGCAAATATTTCACTTTTTACACTCATTTTTGTAGCTATCAAATTTTGAATGCATAAGAAAAAACTTTGTATTTAGCATTTCATTTTGTATGCGGTGTGTCATGATTTTGAATTACAATTTACAATCTATTTTATTGTGCATTTGTTATGGACAAATTTTTTGTACAGGAAATCAAAGGAAACGATCGGCGCTTTGTGGTTTCTAAAAGTCCAGGAGATGGGTACACATTGCAGATCAAAAAGCAGGATGAACGACAAGCTGGCGTACTTCATTTCACCGCCACTAATCTCATTGGAAATTATGAGAGGTTCATCAAATATGAAGGTAATGCGAACAATATGAATAAATTGCTTACTGCTTAAATTTACTTTCAGTGCTTTTTGTATTGTCAGTTGTGCTTATATTTTCATGATGCAGAAAGGAAAAAAGCATTTCAACTTTCAACTATTGGTAATTTTTTTCCAGCAAATTGGAATTGGCCGAGGTCACTAACTGAGTTCCTTTGTGTTGGAGGAGCTTTCTTAGTACTCGTTCTTTACCTTCTCTTCGTTTATTCACAAAGACCACGTGAAAGTGATGAAACGGAACCTTTGGAAGACTCTGATTAGAAATAAGGAGGTGAAAAGGGGGCAAAAAATATAAAATGTGTGTAATTCTAATCAAGTACAGTTTTGACATATTTTGTTTTATAGTTTTTAGTGTTGAGTCAAACATTTTGTACGATTTATTTTAATCATGCCAATTTACAAGATGAACTGAAGAAATGTTACAGTATAGTCATGAACTTTGCATTAGCTTTCTTTTAATGTCAGTCAAGACAAGCAGCGTGTAAAACAGAGTATGCCATAAAAAATGCCATGTATATTATGCATAAAAATATTGTTGCTTTGTAAGGAAACATTTTGCATAATTTATTTTGTACCACATTACATATTAGATATGACTCAAAATAATTTGATTTTTCATCGTCTTACAAAATTAGTAAATATTACAAAAACTTGGTTAAATTACTATAGATTATAAATTGCAGTTTTTAAGCTAGTACTTTGAACTGAATAGTTTTGTACTACAGCTCAAAAATCTCGGTCACAGGCCGCTCCTAGCAAAAAACAAGGAATTACACATTAATTTTAACAGTATTGTGTCTTGTAAGACTAAAATGAAGTAAGACGTAAGAAGTGAAATGTTACCACAATTCGCATTAGGACCATCGTATCTATCACAGTAGTTGCCGCTTTCACAATAATTGTCAGGCCTAAGCATCAAAAGTATTACAAAGTTTGTACTGCACAAATCATTCATCATATGTAGGTATTTATTATATTTTTGTTTATGTACCTATTCGCACAGTTACAACGTGGTAATCGCCAACCTCCCCAAATCCCTGTAATCAAAATAAGGTATGATTATGGCTGGCTTTGCTTTTTCACAAAATTCAACTGTTACGGCCTTTCTTCAATTCTCATCCTGTATTAACTCTTACCACAAGGTCTGCAACTATAAAGCGAGCAGCACTGCCTCTTTACGCGTGTGATCGGGGTTTGGAGACTTTTTTCTGATTCTGATCTTTTCACTCTGCCGCCTTTCGGTGCTGGGGTAATTTCACAAGAAATCCGATTCTGCTTGGAACTACATTTTACCACTTGTGACAAAAAGTCAGTTGTCCAGATTGAAGTCTGTTATAAGTAATTGAAAATTAATTCAAGGAAAATAGTTTGAACAAACGGTCAAATAGAAAATAGAGTTGTAGCCTTAACATTTACCCCTTGTTCCAACTCTGTGCTCTCAACAAAGTCTGTTTTCTTGGCCATTGGACTCGGGAATTCTATATAAAATATGAAATCAGGATGTTTTTAGTCTATACAGTCAATGGCCGAAAATAAATGGGTTAATAAAAAGTGTCCTAAAAGATTGAAACTTACGTTCGTAGTAAGTCATGTTCACTTCCCTGAACAAATTCGAATAATGGGTGCATTTACTATCTGAGTCTATCTCACGAACCCAAGTATTGCAATTATTTCCATCAACACTATTTCCAGTCAGGCCTTTTTAGGGTTTAGGATGAATAAACAAAAGTAATAACATGCTGAATTATTGAGTAATTAAAGTTGAAAACTTGGAAAGTTTAAATTAATCAAGTTATTTGATCTAATATCGTCTTTAGTCTTACCACATGGGTGATACACCCAACGAATACACTCCTCCGCTAAATACTTTGGATTTACTCCTGGTGTCAAATTAATTTTAATTGGGATAAATTTAATCTTAAACTGATCACTTGATGGCAAATCTTGGACTGATAAGCATAAGTGGTTGGCTTCTCTGTGAGTGAGGTGGACTGATTGAGTAGGTGTGAATGGAGAGGATTTTCCGTTTGAGCATAGTTCATCATGGGCAAGGTCGAAGAATCCGCAGTTCTCTTCGACGGGGTAGCGAGTCTTTCCGGCTGAAAATCAAGTCATTTTTTTATCATTTTATTCACTAGAATTTAGAACGGCCACCTAGATTTGGTGAGTTTATACTTTTATATAATTTTTGTTACATAAAATATTGAACTCACAGCACTTGTTATATTTAACAGCGTAGCAGCCAGGGTTAAAGGTGTTTTCCTGTTGAGATTCTTGTTCTTTTACGGATTGGACTTGAGTCCATAGAAATAAGTCGTCAGTGTGGATGATGCTTTTCTGAACTTCCTTGCAGAGATTAGATGCCTCGGCAGCTGGAAGATGTAAGTCGTGGATAATGTTTTTTGACTTAATTTCCTTACTGTCCACATCTTCACTAACACAAAACTGAACTAAAATGAAACCCAAGAGGGCCACACACAACTGTTTATGTATTATGTTATTCATATTTTAAAACATGAAATTAAACTTAAGTAAAAACACCATACACACACAAAGAGAGCACAAACTTGATAATATTTCACAGTTCACAGTAATTAGTTTTCAGGGTTTCAACAGAAAGAAGTAGTGAAGAAGTGAAGAATGATGGAATGAAACCTTAGAAAGAAACCTCACTTTGCTATTAAATTGTTCAAGGAGAAATTTTGCAATATTAATGAGTCTATTGTTACATTAATTTTGATTGCTCTTGTGGAGTACATAACAAAAGTGGAAAGTTCATCCATCAAGCCAATGAAACCCATTTAATCGCTGAAGAGTAGTAATTAATTTATTGCCAATAATCGGTTGATAGTCCTTTTGATCCTCGGTTACATATTATATGTAAACAAAGTGTCGATTAGTAACTAAAAAGCGTTGTGGAAAAATATTTCATGTTTAACGCTTTTATTAAGATCCCGCACACAAAGTTGTGCCAATAATGGCCTGTCAAATGGCAATGAATCCCTTCTAAAAATTTTCATCGCATGAATCTGAATAATGTTTAAATGGAGGATTTTTGGATTGGGTCAACATTCAACAATTTGACTTACAATCAAGGAGTAAAAGAAATCTTTCAATTATTGCCAATAATGCCATCATAAATTCAATATTTTCTATCACAATAT
>JAQGBH010006608.1:0-12207 GCA_034698265.1 Sminthurinus aureus | reverse complement strand
TCTACTCTCTTCCGCTTGTCTTTGAACACTTTTCACTTTTCAAGATGACTTTCACTTCTCCTTTATCAGTTGTATCTCTTATTTCTTATCTCTCTTATCTCTTGTCTGTCTTTTATCTAGTATTGTATTCTATTGCCGAAAGTACCCTACTTTCTATCTTTATTTCTATTATTTTCTACCAAGTTTCACTTTCACTTTCCTACTTTCTCTAACTGGTCTTTTTTGATGCTCCTTTTCGTCCGAATTCCAATCCCAATTTCTTTCGAGTTTCGAGTTTGGAGTTTGGACTCTCTTTAACCTTTGATTTCACTCAACTAGAGATATTTCTATTTTTGTTCTTTTCTCCGCTTCTATGGCCGTGTTTGCCGGTATATTTCCTCCTCTTTTTGACTTGGTCAATTGTCAATTGTCAATCGTCAAGGCGGAATCCGTGTCACCGGTCCTTTTCACTTTCAACTTCAGTAGCAGCAAAAAGTACAAAGTTCAAATCTCAAATCTCAAAGCTCAAAGCTCAAAGTACAAAGACTTGTGATTGTAATTTTCCACCGGAATTGCGGATGAACTGATGGAGCTGGGGCTGAGACCGGTGTCTTTTTGTGTGGACTTTTGGGTGTGGAAAAGGACACATTGTACAAATGCAAGGGTCAAGAGTCGAGGCAAAAGTCTGGAGTCTAGACTATTTTTTAAAGGGCGATGAAGCGTGTAAATTGTTCATTGTACGTGGCATCTTGTGGGTTCGGGAAATGAAGTATTGGGAAAGTGTGAACAAGTTTGTTAGCCCCGCTACTGAGAAACGGCTAAAGGAGCGAGAAGACGAATGCTTGTTGACACATTTAATTTGTACGCTCCTTCCATTTGGTCACTCAAGTTTCAAGTTTCAAGTCTCAAGCTTCAATTCTCTCTTTCTGGTTGGTTCTCGGTGTCAAATCACTTGGAATTATTCGAGAAACTCGAGAAACCGGAGCTGGAAAAAAGAACAAATTTTGTCATGTAGCTACTTTAGTAATTGTCTACATGATATTTATCGCGGTGCATATTTTCCATCCCTACAATTTTTATTTTTATCACTGACGACCGATGACCGACAAATGACGTCGAATCCACAATAAAATCCGTCGCTCTAACTTTTGTCACTGTGTGTGTCCGAGTTGGTCCAATTCAAATCCGAATCCGAATTCGGATTCCAGTGGGCAGTCCACATGAAATGAGAAACAAAGTTTTTTATTTTCTATTTTCTATATTATTTTGTATTCTTTTGTCCTTTGTCCTTTGTTCTTGTTCTTGTTCTTGCTCTTGATATTGATCTTGTTTGTGGATTCACATGTTATGATTTAAAATACACTGAACACTGAACAACGAACAGTTGCTCTTGCCAATAATAATAATAATAATAATAATGATGCTAACGGGTGTAATAACAATAACAATGGCAATATAGTCGTACTAGTAATGTTGTGAAGAATGCATTTGGAAGGAAATGGCACTGCGACACGCTACATGACACACGAATCTCTTTCCGTTTCAACACAAGTTCCGTGTAGAATGTAGAATGTAGAATGTAGAATGTAGATGTTTGCTCTGTGTACCAGTTGAGCGAAAATGGACCGCCTGTAATACACAGATTTAGATTCACTGGTCGCCTCAATCCTCAATCCTCAAATGCTCAAATGCTCAATCCGATACAATAGAGAATGAAAAATCCGCGATAGAAAATACTGTTCACGTAAAATGTACACAATTGGAGCACAAAACTTGGATTTGGAAAGGTTGAGAGTTGAGAGTTGGAGATTGGAGATTCGAGAGGACGTAAATTTCGGTACAGCAGCACTTTATGACTGCGACTGTGGTCACCCTGTGGATTAACTACATCTACTGTGGCTCCCGCTCTGACTCTGCTCCTTGTTCCTTGATCCTAACTCTGGCCACAGCAGCTTGCTTTGAACAGTGGGCGATGAGCATTGTTTTTGTGGTTGTGGTTGTTTTCGGGTCCCTGCTCGCATACAAATATCCGTATTTTCAATATAGTCATTTGTAATATGAAATATCTTGTCCTCTCCAAAACAAACCACAAACAAACAAACAAGAAAAAATAAAAGTAATGACAATGACAATGACGGTGGTAATAATAATAAAAGGATTGTTTGTCGAGGTGGGGTTAAAAAAAGTAGAGAGTCGTTGTCGTTGTAGTTGTAGTTTTAGTGGTGTAGTAAACTGAATTACATGTAAATGTATTGTTTTTGTGGATATTAGTGGTGAGTTGAGTAGAGGGATTGAGCATGATGCTCATCTTGATCCTCATCAACATGATATTATCATCCTCATTATTATCCATTATCCATCCAAACAAACAAACAAACAAGAGATGCTGAAACTAATATCCTCCTATAGAACTATTGTGTCACATCACATCACATCATTTCATAGAACTTGGAGCTTTGAGCTTTGAGCACTACTCTCTCTCCTCCTTTTCAGTGGTTTTAAGTATCACTATCACTATCACAATCACTGTCGCTCGCTCTTGCTCCTTTGGTTTGGTTTGGTTAGTTAGTTTTGAATTGTATTTGTATTTGTATTTGGTGGTACTTTTTTCCAGTCCAATTCTGTTTTTGTTTTCAAAACGCAGAGAACTAGTAGTAGCGCGTATTGTGTATTGTGTATTGTGTAGAGTTGATATTGAGCGTAAATGTTTATATGGGAGTGTTACACAGCGTACAGCGTGGTATGCAGACTCATGTTGGACATTGGACAAGGGAGTGAGTGAGTGCGGAGCAGCGACGGCGTTCTGCTTCTCTGAGCTCTACACGAACCACTAGTCCGAATCACACAGCGTATCTACGTTCAGTGTACAGTGTTCAGTATTCAGTGTGTCGCCTGTCCTTTGTCGTTGCTCGTGTAATAGAGAATGTTGGATGTTGGATGTTGGGCGTAGTGCCACGACACATGAAAACTGTACAGAGTAGAGTGTAGAGTAGAGAAATATTCGAGAGGGAAATCTGATCCGTTGTCTGCTTGTCCGCTTGTCCGCTGTTCTTTCTGCTGTAATTCTGGCTAATGCGTCGCTTGTAACTTGTAACACTTGTACGTTGTACGTTGTACTGGATTTGGATGCGAATGTACGGGAGTAGACTAGGATAGAAATGTGAATGGAGTCAGCCACTATGACATGTGTATATTATCCCGTGTCTGGATGTCTCTATCCTCTCTTCAAATAGTCAAATAGTAATACAGGCAACTGGACACAACACACGCTTGTCACTTTTCTCAACTCTACATCACATCAAAATCTAAATCAAAATCTTGATCCAGTCCAGAATTCAGTGTGGTTCAGCTCAAGTTGATGTGAAGGAGGAGGGAAAAAATCAAAACTCTTTTTTTTTCTTTTTTTCTCACAGTTGAATCCTGGTTGGAAAAAACTGTTCAAGTAGAAACCTCAGCAGATGACACCAACTTTTTTCACACATTCCATTTCCGAATTCGAATTTCCCATTCACCAAAGTGTCATTTCCGATTAGCCGGATTTTGGATGTGAATTTGAATTTGGAGTTGGATTTTGAGTATATTCAGTCTTTTTCTTGTGAGTAATAATAATGCGTAATATAATATATTTTCAATGCTCAATGCTCAACTAAACTTTTCCTCCATTTCCACTGTCTTGGACACTCGCACTCATCTTGATCCGAATCCGGAACTCTCGGTCTGACTCCAAATTTCCAATCCAACTCGAATTCCAATCTTGATCCGTTCAGACATCATCCTTGTCCTCTCAATTCCACTCATTCGCCACTCATGACAGCCTAACTCAAGACTGGAGACACAAGACACAAGACACAAGACTCAAAACTCGAGATTTGAGACTCGAGACTGGAGATTCAAAAGTGAGGACAAGTCAATTCTCTTTTTTCCTCCAGTTTCCTCACTTTTTATGAGACTCTCGAGTATGAATAATACATTTGATATCCTCCAATTCTCTCAAACAGCTACAAGAAGACCGCTTCAATGGACAAGCATTCCACTTGGACTTGAAATTGCTGACAGACTGGAGAAAAATATAGATGAAGAGAAAAATTCCGATAGCTTGAAATCCGGGAATCACAAAATCCCAAAATCACAAAATCACAGGATCAAATAACAGCAAAGAGCGACTTTGGTTTTTTATCCTTGCGATTCGGTTTCGTATGTACAGTCAAAATTCCTTGATTCTTGGTTCTTGATTCTTGATAGGGAAAAGTGGGTAACATGTTGTTATTTTATGAGTGTATAAAGATCCGTAGTTTGTATACGAGTCATTTTCAATGTATCGTGTGTGGAGCTGCTCTTCCTCTTGCATGACTTTATTCCCTATACTTTGCTATTTACTATGTATTTATTTCACTGGACGTAGTTTGTTTTGAAGAGGGGAAAAAGGCTGAATGGAAATGCGTGGATTTGGATTTGGATTAGAATTGGACTGCTCCAGTGCAGATTTTTATTTATTCCCTTTCCATCACAATTCACAATTCAACACTCTATAGTCTATAGTCTATAGTCTCGAGTCACGAGTCACGAGATGCCAACGGAAGGAAATGGACTGGCATGGAAATTTCCGACTTGACTTGCCGCTCTCCCCGTTTCCACTGTCTAGATGTTGGATGTTGGATGTTGGATGCTGGATGCTGGATTCCAGTTTCGAGATGGATCTGAAATAATGTTAAAACAATATTTTCACATTAGATTTGTCTTTATTTTACCATTTAACATTTACCACTTTACATTCTACATTCTACATTCTAGATCCTAACCAAACACAACATAAAAGAACATGTACATTTTCCATTTTACAGTTTGCATTCTTCTCCCCACAACCCACAACCCGCAACCCACATTCATTAATCTACTCTATTCATCAGATGAACTGAATGTGCACGCTCAACTCGACATTCTCTGTATGAATTTACAAGGGATTTATTTTGTTCATATTTTGCAGGCACCAGAAACTATGTACATACTAGAACCTACACACCACTTATGACTTTGTTGGACAAACAAAACAAAGAGAGGATTTGAAATTCATAAAAGGGTGACGGTCTTGTTTTCCCTTGCTTTTGAATTTTGAATACTGCCACCATTGACACAGTTTCCTTATGACATGGTTTCCATGGAAACCATGTCATAAGGATTCTTCATTTTACTCTCTATTTTATTCTATTGTATTGTATTGTATTGTAATTATAATTTCATAAGAGAAACAGATAATATTTGTTCCCAGCAACAATAATTAGATTAAGGTAGCACCCGAATTCCTGTGCTGATGCTGATTTCGATCCCGATTCCGACCTTTCCACTTTCCACTTTCATCCTTTCTCAGAATGAAAATCCACAGGCAAAGAACAAGAAGAAAGGAGAATGCGGCAGAAGAGTCTTTAGAAAGTATTTCGGGAAATGTGCCTTCTTTTGAGAGTGAATTATGTAGATAATTCAGAATTCGGTATTCGGAATTCCTGTGAAATATATAAAATATAAAGCATACCAAAAATACCAAAAATATACGAAAGCTTAAGCCCTGCATTCATCTTCACTTTTCAATTTTCCATGTTCTAGTTTCTATTTTCTAGTACATGTGATAGTCTGCACTTTGTACTTGTTACTTTGTACTCTTCTTCTGCAGGGCTTCCTCTTCCCCTTCTCATTTTCGCATTGTCATTGTCATTGTCATTGTCATTTCTCTCATCCCTTGTTCTTTCATTACGAATCTCTTTTTGTTTTGTTCTATTCTATTCTTGTTGTTGGTGCAAAGAGTAGAGAGAGGGAGTTATTTTAGTTTAGTGGTCCAAGGGATTGTGTACATTTTGCATTGTGTGTACCTTTGAATTTAGAATTTAGAATTCTAATTCCAAGGAAAGGTAATAAAGGGCTTCACTCTCCACTCTGGACTCTAGAATTGAGACAAAGAGCATTTTCAATAAACCACTACTCGCTCTGTTGAAAGTACATGATTGTACTTGTATAATTTCCTCACTTTTTTCACAAACCACCTACCAAGACGAGCACAGAGACGGAGACTTTAAGCCGTAGTATGTAAATTTGTACTGGAAAGGCATGCAGTGTGGAGATTGGAGATTGGAGATTGGAGAATGTACAAGAGGATTTTTTAGACTAAATAATTCCTCAGCAGCAGTAGTTCTGGGTGCGCGCTGACTACTGGCTAAAGACTACAGACCGAAGACAAGAGAAGCAGATAAGGCGATGACACTGACGTCTGTTTGGAGTTTGGAGTTTGGAGCACAAGACGGCGAGAAGGAGAAAGAGGACTGAATTTGAATGTTGAATGTTGAATCTGTAAATCTGAATTTCAATTGGACTCGCAAATATGTACATATATTATGCATAGTCGCTCCTTGAATTTCTATTTGTATTTGTATTTGTGCTGGATCCGAATGTGGATGTGGATGTGGATGTGGAGAAAGCGGAAAGGACGGCGCCATAAACAGAAACAGCTTCAAAGTGCTTGAATTTGATATTTGGCAGGGGTTGACAGTGATAGTTGTTGTTGTTGAGGGGATTTGGAGCTGGATGTGGAACTGGAACTGGATGTAGACGGCAAATTACTGGAGAAGGACAAGAAAATGAAGGAAAAAAAGATGGCAGAGGATTGTTTTGGGCTGGTTTTGGTTCTGGTTCTGGATTGTCTTGTCTCTGGTCCTTTCATAGTTTTCTAAGCAACGGGAGTAATTGTTAACGCTTCAGAGGCACTAAAGTCTCCGACTCCGACTCCTGTTTCTTCGCCGTCTCCTCCTACACAAACAGACAAACATTTCACATCTTCGCCATTTCCATCCTCAAGAACATCAAGGCGAATAGACAATAGACAATAGCAATAGACAAAGAGGAAACAGAAGGAGCAAAAAAGTTTTGCTATTCCAGTGAATACAGAATGTACAGCGCAGCGTCTGGAATGAGCATGACATATCCAACTTGTTCTGTCCTCCCGTTTCATCCCATGTCGCTTCTACATTCTCAATTCTCCAGGATTTCTGTTTCTCCAGTTCCAGTTCCAGTTTATTTTATTTTAGTTGAGTCTTTTTCTTTTTCTTCCGACTACTTTTTAAATTTTTTCTCTTCTCTTCTGGTTGCGGATTGAATGTGTGTAACTATTTAAGTTGCATTTACGTCTCTCTGTCTCTGTGCTCTTTTTTTCGTGATCTCCCCGTCTCCCAGTCTTTTCCTCGGCTTTTCCTTGGAAGAAAATCACTTGTGAGACCGGGTATAAAAACAATGCCTTTTAAATTACTCTTGCCGAAACCGGAGTCGAAACAGAAACAGAAACTGAAACTAAAACCGAGGTTGGAAATCCTATCAAAGTCAGTCGTCAGTCCTCGTCGACAATCCCTAACAGACTTTCCAACTTAAATCGACGGCCAATGTCTACATTCTACATTCTACATGTCTATAGTCTGTAGTGTTTCTCTTTCTCTCTTTTTTATGCGCACTCGATCGTCCGTGTTCCACATTCTACTAGTGCATACACAAGCACTGTACACTGTACACTGTACATTGCACATGTGTTTTGTACACAACAGAACCTTTTTTCTTTCTTTTCTCTCTCTCTCTCTCTCTCTGACTTTATTTTTAATTCAAGATTCAAGACAGGATTCAAGATTCTGGGATGAAACGTCGGGCTCGGCGTCCTTCTATTAAGAATAAACAAGGTTGGTTCAATTGTGATGTTTGTTTTTCTCCTCTTTCCTCTTTTTTATTTAGGGAACAAATCCGGGTATAAACTAGTCATTTAAAACACGTTGTACTGGTTTGCATGGAAATTATGGAAATTTGGCTACTTGATTGTCTTAAAATGGTTGAGGGTTTTCCAATCATGCATCACATATATTATGTCACATCCGTTGTTAATGGAGATTAGGCGGGCAATTTCAAATTTTGACCCTGTAATTTGAATGAATTCAGAAGCTGTACATTGTACGTTGTACATTGTGCATTGTGCATCCACGTGGATGTCTCGTACCCCGTACCGTGTAAACAATAGAGAGAAGGTTGGATGTGAAAGGGAGACAAAAGTTGGGGTTTGCAAATTGTCCGGAAGTGTGGGATAGATTCATCTCCTCAGTTGCACAAATCAGTACACTTTTTTATGGCAATGGCAATGGTGATGGTGATGAAATGGGGACAGAAAGAGAATGATGGAGATCGATACAATGTACAATATACAATGGAATAAAATGGAATCCGTGCCTGGCTGGTTGGTTGTGTAATTCTCCGTGTGTCTGTTCTGAGTAGGAGTACGAGTGCAAATTTGAGAGTGTGAGTACGTGTTTGCATATCAAACCAAGTCAAACCAAAGCTGGAGCCCGAAATCCCTGAGAACATGCTTCCACGTCCGCTTGATTGTACTCTTCACTTTGATGCATGTGATGCATACTTTTGTACTGGGTACCTTGTGCAATTTACGATGTACGATTCACGATACAGCAAAGAATGTACACACCAACATTATGCGAGACTGAATGCACAAAATACCTGGTTCTCTGTACTCCGGATTTTCCAACCTGTGCCGTTTCTAGTTTTCTGTGTCTAGTCAAACCCACATTCTCTTTCAAGTGTTCCAATTCGATGGATCGGCAAGATTTGGATTTTACACTCACACACTCACACAGTCACAACCTACAATCTAGAATATAGAATCTAGAATGCACATGATACACGTGTGTGTTTTATGCACGAGGATTGAATGCACTCTCTGGCTTGTTCTCGTTCTTGTTCTTGTTCTCACTCTCGCTCTGCTTCTACTTCTGCAGCTCTCGTCTTGTCTTGTATTGTATTGTCTTGTCTTGCTCTTTTCCGTTTCTATTTTAGTCTGTTGAATTTGGATTCCGAGTTGGATTTGAATTTGAATTTGAATTGGAATTGGAATTTAAGTTTGAATTCACCAGAGACACGTGAGCGGCAGTGGCAGTGGCAAGAAGATGTAGAAAAGAGGAAAAGAGGAGAAAGGAGGAAGAAGATGAGGAAGGAGAGCGGGATGTATTGAGTAGGTTTATCTGTATAAGCTTCTGTCAGGACAACGCAACTGTGTATACATCAGGAGTAAACCGTGCTCTTCCTCTTTCTCTTGCGATCTAACCAGGCAGCTAGGATGCCAGTCAGCCATTCAACAACCCGTCAAACGAACAACAGAATCCAAAGAGAAAGAGGAACGGCAAGGTTGAAGGCAGTAGAAAGGAGCAAAGCAGGAAGGAAAGAATTCAAATAAAATACAAGGTAAGACACCGGGATCTTTTAGTCGTACGTTGTAATTTCAGGGCATCTTCAACCCAGTTTCCAGTTTTCAAATAGGTTTTCACTTCAATCTGTAGACTGTAGACTGTAGAATTTAGATTGTAGTCGTAGAATGGTTTGGCACAGTCTCCTTCTTCCTTCTTCCTTCTTCTGTGTTCCAACTCAAGAACTTTCATCAATTCTGTATCTCTAGTTTTTTTTTCGGTGCCTCGGAAGTGACAACCCCATCTTCATTGCTAATCGCAATGATGAAACACCTCGCGCTTGTATTTGGCTGTCTGGAAACGTAAAGGCAAATTTGCTTTGGCGATTTTCAGATGCTGATCAAGTTGCAATAGAGACGAAGTGGAACGGTACAAGTATTGTTTTCGCTTCGACTTACATGCCATGGGATTCACACGATCCCCCTCCTCCACAACTTCTGAGGGATTTGATTCACTACTGCTCGTTGAACTCGCTGCCTCTGGTTGTTGGTGCGGATGCAAATTCGCATCATCAGCTCTGGGGCAGTACTGATACGAATGGTAGGGGTGAGAATCTCTTGGACTATTTGATGACTACTAACATGAATGTTATTAATGAAGGAAACGCTCCGACTTTCGTTACAGCAGCACGTAGAGAGGTCCTTGACATCACTATGACTAGCTTTAGCGCTGAAAGATTCATTTCAAAGTGGAGAGTTGATGATGATGAGTCTCTCTCTGATCATCGTTACATCTGCTTTGATATGAATCTACACACAGCTCCAGTTTTTAGAAGGAACGTTAGGAAGACAGATTGGGAGATGTTTCAGGTCGGCCTATCGAATAGAATGGCTGGCCTTGAGGTGCATTGCCCTCTGTCACCTGATGGACTGGACAATTACTCTGGAGAAATTACGGGTGCTTTGCGCTCTAGTTTTGAGGATGCGTGCCCACTTAGGCAGGTGTTTTTCGGTCGGCACAGTGCTCCGTACTGGACGCGCGAGCTGACTGAATTGCGTAAGTCTTCGCGTCGGGCTAAACGTCGATGGGACTCTGGTAAAACAGGGGCCCTTGAAACCGAGTACACTCGTGCTCGTAACCATTACAAAAACCAATTACGCAAGGCAAAACGAGGCTCTTGGACGTCTTTTACCGAGACAATTCAGGAGCTTCCGGCTGCAGCGAGGATTTTCAAAATTCTTGGAAAACAACAAAGGAGGGTTCCGGAAGTATTGAAGGATCAGGGGACAAGTTCCTCTGAGCCGGATAAGGTTCTCGACATCCTCCTCAATCACCATTATCCTGACGATCCAAACTTTGTTGTTCCGGCTAGGGACTTTTCTTCATTGGAAAGTGAACTAGTGGACACAATTGTTTCGGAAAGTCTTATAAAAAGGGCAATTTTCAACTTTCTGCCCTATAAAGCACCAGGCTCGGATAACATCCAACCTGTTCTACTACAGAAGGGTTTTGGGATAATATCTGGTCATCTTGTTGAACTTTTTAAGTCATGCTTGAGGATTGGATATGCCCCAAAATCGTGGTGTAAAATGAAAGCGATTTTTCTCCCAAAGCCGGGACGGGGAGACTATGAGTTGGTAACCTCTTGGCGGCCAATCTCATTGACTTCTTTTCTCCTTAAGACTTTGGAGAGATTGATCGACTCTCACTTACGTGGCACTAATCTTATTAGTTGCCTCAAAGAGTGCAATCAGTTTGCATACATGAAGGGACGCTCTACTGAGGCTGCTCTCCACAGGCTTGTGGCTTCTGTGGAGCGTTCCTTCCACCATCACGAGATGGTCCTCGGTGTCTTCGTTGACATAGAGGGCGCATTTAGCAATGTATACATCTCATCAATTACAAAGGCGATTGACTCACTCGGAGTAGATCCTCTGGTTGCCCGCTGGATTTCCTACGTGCTCAATAATCGGACAATTGAGTCCGAATTGAGCGGTGTTGGGGGATCTAAAGTGGTGACTAGAGGCTGTCCTCAGGGTGGGGTTCTCAGCCCGTTACTCTGGAACATGGTTGTCCACGACCTACTTTCTATGCTTAAAATTCAGTCGTCATCATTGTTGTCGCAAGCTTTTGCAGATGACATGTGTCTGGCTCAACCAGGGTTTGACCTGACTGTGATGACAGATCGAGTGCAAGAGGGTCTTCGGATCGTCGAACGCTGGTGTGTTGACAATGGTCTGGGGACAAACCCTAAGAAAACGGATTTGATTTTGTTCCACAGGAAGAGATCAAGTCCAATTACCAAACCTATACGGTTGAATGGAGAAGCACTAGAGCGTAAAACGGTGGTGAGGTACCTGGGAGTTTTCCTAGACGAGAGGCTTCTTTGGAACCAACACTGCCGTATTAAAGCTCAAAATGCCAAAATAGCTCTTGCGAGGTGTCGGAGAGTAGTTGGAAAGCTTTGGGGACTAAAGCCTAGAGTTATGCTATGGCTCTATGAGTTGGTCATCAGACCGGCTCTTGAGTATAGTGCTCTGGTTTGGTCACCGGCTTTGCAAAAAGCTGTGTGTCTGCGTATGCTCACACAGGTCCAACGCCAAGCCTGCTTGTTGGTAACTGGGTCTCTGCCCTCTACGCCAACGGCGGCGCTGGAAACCATCATAGGACTGCTGCCTATTGAGATTCATCTCATGGGAAGAGTGGTCCTTACTCGGCAAAGGCTATATAAAAATAGCCTTTGGAAATTTAATAGTATTTCTTGTGGTTCAAAGAGTCACGTGGGTTTGGCAGATTCTTGGGCTCGTGAAGTCCCTGAGCTCCATTTGCCCGTAGACTGGATAGAACCTTTTACTATGGATTCAACTCCTTTTACTGTCAGAACTAGGAGGAGAAGTGAATGGACTTCGGACCATTCGCTCTCACCTTCTGGCATTGTTTGCTACACAGACGGTTCACGTCTTAATAATCGCTCGGGCTATGGCGTGCTTGTAGAGTGGAGGGAGGGTTCCAGAGT
>JAQGBH010006607.1:0-12207 GCA_034698265.1 Sminthurinus aureus | reverse complement strand
ATATTTTCGTATCTGCTTGTTCATGGATCTTATCCCAATGTCTCAAATCGGAATCGGAGAATGCTTTTGCTTCAGGTATTTATTGTGATTTTCTCTTTGGTTTTATGAAGCTTGAAAACTTCATTATATATTGAAAATTATATTATGTATATACACTGTCTACTATGCTACATTTTTAAATTTTAAAGCTACGATCCGCTGACGATGAAGCTCTGGAAGACGTTACCGATACGAGACCTTAACAGCCCTTGTCACGGTCTCGTCCTACGCGGAGAAAATAAGAACATGGATGCGGACATTAATAGAAGTCATGTATCATCATAAATTGCCAGTTTTCAGTTTTGAACGTTTCAGTTAGTTCTTATGAATTATGTGTCCTTTCAATACCTTTATTCGTTACGCGTTATACACGAATGGTGTTTAAAAACTGAGCAAAGGTAAAGAACATGAAACTGCGTAACGAATTTGTTGGCGTAGCAAGAAATGGAATTTATAAAATCTTGTAAGACTCTAAGCTTATTTAAGTGGAAATGAGTGCATACTTGTTCCCTACTGAATCTAAAATTTAACTGTTCTCAAAATAAATAGAATAAAAACTGTACCTTTTCAAAACGTAGCATTATATTTTGTCACACAGTTTTTGAACTTTATTATTTATTATGGATTCTATGTTGAACAAAAATGGTAGGTAGTCAAAAGTCAAAAACATAAATACAAGTACAAAAATGTTTTACATTTAACGACATTATACATTATACATATTACAAAGTACACATAGCATACAACATATGGATTGGAAATCACTCATGCTTTATATTATGTCATATTATTTTAGCATAAAAATACAAAAAGTATGAAAACATTTTAGCCCTTGGGTAATATTCACATGTTTCTTGTTTATAAAAGTTTGTAAGTAGTTTTAACTTTCACCAACAGGGTTGGCGGTTGTCTTTGTTGCTGGAGTAGAAAGAGGGCTGAGTTCTTGGTTTGTAAAAAAGGAGTCATAATAACGACGGGTTTTATTCGGAACATTCATATAGCTCCCGGGTCTGGCTCCTCCATATCGAATTCCATTTTGAAGATTTTGATGAATTGGATTAATAGCTACATCCACATTGAGGTGTTGAGCCGATGGACTCGAATTGTGAGCAGATGTTGTTGTGGACCTTGTTGCTACTGATCTGACATTATTTGTTCTTGCTCCACCATGACTATGACTTTGGGATGAAGGACCTTGAGGTGTTGTGGTTTTGGATGTCTTTTTAGGGTAGTTCTTAATACCAAGCATCTTCATAATTTGATGATACGTTTCAAGTTTTCTATTTTTAGGTGTAATGAGTACAGTACATGGGCATAATATACAAAATACACAACATATGCAATGTACATATAGGTATGTGTATAGTTCTGATGCACACACAACTAGAGGTTGCACAGTTAACAATGAGATTTAAGGTGACAAATTGAGTTGCAAAAGATAATTACACGTATAGTTTTCAAATCTGTTTTTGGATTTTTATGTGATTGAGGTGATTTTTATTCAATCGTTTTTACAGCGTTTTTTTACAGATTAATTCATTTGAAAAATGTAGCTTGAACTATTTGGTATTGTAAATAAGATATAAGAAAATATCAATGTATGTAGATCATTTAAACTCGAACTTCTCCGTTGGTAGTTTCCTCGATCCAGTCCAAAAACTGAGATACCCTGCAATATACAATTCATTATTCGCATCTATTAAATAATAGAATGGACGTACAAAGTACAAAGTTAGTATGTATATATAATATATCATGACAGAAAAAGAATGCTATAGATTGTCTAAGGCCATCGGCGGAGATGGTAAACTAGCTAACTTAGTAGGTTTAACCAAGCTGACAAAACTCGGTCTGTGTCCTTCATTATGAAAATAAAAAAGATTTCGTCACCGTTTTCGAAAAAATTACCTCGCATAAACACCTGGAAAACCTTTACGAGCGATATAAAAAACAAAACTAGACTTTAAAAAGTACACAATCAACATGTTTTGAGAATAATTTATAATATAATGAGCAAGATTCCTTGAATACTCTACCCAGGAAGACTCTACCCACTGAAAATTCTACCCAGGAATTTTCTACCCACCAAAAAAATTTCAAAGTACAGCATGTATTTTTGTGTATGAGAAGATGTAACAACCAACATACAAAAATACATGCTGTGCTTTGAAATTTTTTTGGTGGGTAGAATATTCCTGGGTAGAATTTTCAGTTGGTAGAGCCTTCCGCGGGTAGAATTTTCCTGGGTAGAGTATTCCAAGGTAGAATATTCCGGTCACCTTCACGAGCACAGCCTGAAAAATTGAATAAAAAATAAGACATTATAGTGATTAAAAATTGTGATTTCACTTTTTACTTTTGATTACTATTAAAATGTGTCATATGATAGCATTTAAAACTCACCGACACCCCAACTAACTATTCCACATTGGACTTGACCATCCTCCGAATCGCATAACATAGGGCCTCCCGAGTCTCCTTGGCAAGAATCCTTTCCAGCGACTCCAGCACAAATCATGGATGGGAGGATTTCATATCCATAGTCATTGTATGCGACATTACAATCTTCATTTGGAACTAATGGTACAGTAACTTTGTAGACTGTTGTTGGTGAGCTTCCACCTTCCTATAAATGGTAATAAAATAATATTTTCTATTTTCAATTATGTTTTACGTACATTTTTTAAAAGAATTGTAAAGAGAAAATTAAAGAAAGAAGGAAGGAAAGAACAGCAGTTATAAGTTATAAAAAAGTAAGAAGTAATTGGCACTCGCGCTTAAAGCACCCCATCCAGCGACAGTGGAGTTTCCAGTTGGAGCAAAGTCTCGTGGGGGAAGACGAACTGGTTGAACGGCTTCAGTATAGGTTAAGGGAACTGCGAGTTCCATCAAGGCAATGTCGTTATCAAAAGTTCCAGAGTTGTATTGTGGATGAGGAATAACACTGATAACTTGTCTTCTTTGTTCTAATCCGTCCCATTCCTCTTGTTCGTGATCACCAGCAACAATAATGTAATCAGAGGCAGATGCTTGAGAGCAGTGAGCAGCGGTCATGATCCATCGAGGTGCGATGACAGCTCCACCACAGTAACTAAAGGGTAATAGAAGAAAAATTATTGATTAGTTTTCTTTTGTTTTGAAATTTGAAAGTTATATCCACCACTGAAAAAAAAACTATTAGACTTTAATCAAATAATCAAGTTAAAATACATACTGGTAACCACGGGTTAAATCAGCAAGGAATGGAAACTCATGAGCTTGAGCTTGGGAACCCCCGACGATTTTATGATCCGTTGTAGCGATTACTTTTGCTGGGCTTGCTATAACGTGTCAGAAATGGAAAAAAAAGATTAAAACATGCAACAAAATAAATAAAATAAAAGCTCACAATCCAAGAATTTGAATAACATTGTAGTCTTTTTAAAAAAATGTGTACCAGTAGCAACATTGAGGCTGACAGCCAACAACAGTGAAGCATACAAAAATTGCCTCATTTTGATTCAAAGGTAATCAGGACTGTATGTGGTACAAGGTACAAGGAAAAAATTGAGACTGAATCCAGATGAAACGTAACGAGAATATTTATAAAAAAATTTAACCACTGCTACTACTGTACTTCACCAAATCTTTTTGTCATCGATAAAATTGGCATAATTGTACATATGTATAAATATTTAATGGTAAAATAATGGCCATGGACACTTGACACGGTTTTAATTTTGATTGACATTGAAAAAAAAACAGAGTAGATATACAAAAAGGTACTTGGGATTGACACAATTAATCTTTAACGTATTTTTTGTTATGAATTACCGGTGCATGTATAAATGGACATTGGATATCGAATCCATTTGATAACAGATAGTCCGAGACTAGAGACCAGAGAGGTTTATGTTTATTTATTTATAATTTATATTTACACATGTATACGCATTTGAAAGATAATAACTATAATAACTATCAAAAATGTAATAGTGGTGTGTAGTGTGACGTATGATAAGCACAAGAGGTTAATTTGATAATGTCCATTATTTTTGAGAGCATTTTAGACCATGTGGTTGTCTATTTTCACCTGCTTTATGCATGCATTATGCATTACTTTTGGATATTGGATGCCTTTCAAACTGACTTGTAATTAGTTGTGACAGGATTCAGAATTCAAAATTCAGTCCGTTTTAAAATGCTCTCTAATAGATAAGAGAGAGAATTTAAAAAATCAGGTAAGAAAAACGTGATCAAAATATTTTCAGCTACCTAAAATTCTACATCTACACACGTTTTATTGGACTTTCCCTTCATATTTCATAGAGGTACATGCATTTGGGTCCCTGTAAGTAACTTCAGTAGTCTAACAATTGTCTCAAATCTCAAATTTCAAGTAAGGAATCACACAGCTAATCTGCTTCACTAGAGAGAAAATACTTCGGCATACAGAGTAAAAATTAAAAATTACCTTCGTTTGGTCAGCAATGCTCGCAAATGGTGAAAGTCTAAATGTGAACTTTGAAACATTAATCGTACATTTGTTTATGTCGTTGTGCCTTTGGATGAGCATGCGATATGAAAGTTTTTGGACTTGTATTGATAATTGATAGCATCACTTTGATAAAAATGTAAGCATTTGTGTATATATTCAACATTTCACTATCTGTGTTTTATTAGGGATTAAAAATCAAAAATCAAAAGATGATGAATTTATTAGTGGAGAATTGTTTTTGTTTGACTTAGATTAGTGTACTATGTAATAAAACCCATAAACAATTATTAAAATTGACTAATTCTCAAATGATGCATTTCACACCTAATGCCGTATAAATTACTACTAAAAAATTAACGTTGTACGTGTACACAGTGCACAGACAGAGTTACTTATTTTGTTATCCTTTTCTCATAACAAGAACAATTACTTCTTCCTTTATAAAAACACAAGTGTTTTGTTTCAAAAGCTGTCGCTTACTTACTACTTATTACTTATACATAGTGCAATGATTATATATATAGATTTATACATTTTTTCATGTAGTTTTACGTCATTAAGACGGTTTTTGTCTTTACAGAAATGTCTACAAACCGGCGCTAGTCCAAATACAAGTAATAATAGGTAACACTATAGTGAAAGTAAGAAAGTAAGCCATATAAAGCAAAACGCATGGTAAAACAAACATGCAGCTTAAAAATTCAATCCACAATCAATACTGTTCAAATTTCAAATGTCTTAATATTTACATATACATATACATTTTGTACAAGAATATTTTTTCTCTTCACAAATACTGTGAAGAGGGATTTCTCTGTAAAAATAAAGAGAAATTAGACAACAATATTTTGCATAAAAAAATATGTACATTGAACTATAACTACGTCTATTTGGTTTTTTGTAAACATGTTTATAGTGCAAAAACGTTTGCATAAAACATTAATGCACAATTTATATACATTTTTCTGGTTTCGTGATTTCTTTTGTACTACTTTCTTATATTGCTTGATACATATTGTATCGCTACTATTTTTTGTGTGTCTAACGTCTATAACTTATAAGTATTAGATCATATAGGACGTCATATATACCTATAAGTATATAATATATCCAATCACTTGAAATATGAAATATAATAATATATGACTAATGACTAAGGTAAAAAAAACAACAACAAAAACTAATTAGAATAATATGATAATGACAATACATTTTGCATTGCAAATTTTGTATATTTTTTGTCAAAATGTTCTTACTTCTAAACTAATACCTATTTAAGCTTGTATGTAAATTACCAACTTTAAGATTTCCAAAGCCGAATTCAAAATATTCAAAAACAATAAGTAACTAACAAGTAACAAGAGGCATGTTATTTTAAAATTAATTAAACCTCACAAACTATTGCATTTTGCAACAACTAATATATCTCATTCTTTCATTATAGCAATAGTTTAGACGTTAGTTTATTAGTCAAGGGTTATAATCGATGACGATGATGATGATGAGAAGGAGGAGAAGGGTGATGAGGAAGTTGATTTACTCTCCACTCGAGTGGAGGTTATGATAGAGTTTTGTTGATCCAAGTCATCACACCAATCGTTGAAGGAATGAATCTCGATAGTGTCTTGGGACGATGTATCCGATTCTTCTGCAGCTGTACAAATTACAAATGAAAAATGAGATTACATTTTTGTGTGAATAATGTACTAGCAAAATCCTCAGATTTTATTGTGAGCCATAATTCACTTGTAATACGTATCATAAACAAGTCTTTAGTCATTATTGAAAATTGAAATCCAGAAAACTGACGAAATGATGTTTGAAAGTAGAAATGCATTAAATTTTAGCTAGATACTAGATATTGTATGTGTACTATGTACATTGTACATACCCTGAGACATTGCGTACTCTTTATTCCAGGTCCTGATTAGTTTTCTTAGTATTTTATTCTCTTTGTGGATGGCTGCTGCTGCTGGCTCTTCTGCTGGTTTTCTTTGTCCTCCACAGTGTTTCTTAACAAGTTCGTCAGGTGTGTGCTCTGAAGAATGTAGAACGAGAAAAATTTTGTACATAAATAATAAATTACCGTAATCACATGTATTAGATAACAGCAATCTCTTTTACACCATGTATGTAGCATATTATGTATGTTGTATGTACAATGTATACACTGGACATATATTGCGTTATAAAAAAAACAATAGGAAAAAAGCACTTGTCTCTCAAATTTTTGAAAAATTGATACATGTATAAAGCACTAGAATGAAAAAAAGAAAAATCGTACCTCTTTGTGACTGCAGATTGATTAACTGATCATATTTCCTAAAATCCAGTGACGGATGGGCTTTCTTTGCTAATTCCAACAGCTTTTTCAATATTATTCTGAGAACCTTCCATAATTCACAATTTTCACGTTTTTCGAAAATTTCGATATCATGAGCCACAGAAAATTTGCAATCTTCTTTCGGCATTGGAAAAAAAAGCATTGAAATTAATTTTAATATGATATATTATAAGCTCAAAAAAGTAGAAATAGTTAAGAAACTTTGCACTTTAGACTTTGGAAATTCACCAAGAGATTATATTATAGTCAACTCTCTACTCCCTGTCTCGCCCTAAACACACAGAACACAAAATATAACGATAACGAGAGAATTTCTGCATAGGAATCAAATAAGAAATTACGAAGAAACAAAAATCGAAGTCAGATGTCAAATGGTGTGTCCTATAGAGTGTAGGGATGTGACTGATGAAGACGGTTACTTTTTGTACAAAACATTACCATTCAAAGTACTCAAAGGTTCAGAACAAATTGCAATGAAATATATTTAAAACAAAGCTAGTATCATAATATAGTCTCAATAAAAGAAAAGCCATACCATTACCATAAAACTTAGAGAAAATATACATATAGCATTGTAGGTGCCCGAGACTTACATATATAATATACAGATATACACATAAAGTGCTTATTTACATGCCTATTCACAACTCGCAACTCATCAACTCTACAAGTAAGTTACACTGTGTCACAAACATCGTTATTGTACATAGTTACATTCAAATTTATACCACAATTAGTTAAACCTCGTAAAGTCCACAATCTAGAAACTCACAGAGTGTCAGCTAAATATATTATGTTAAATAAGCTAAAAGGCACTTTTATATGGATAGAACATAGAACAGCAAATGAAACCTTGGCATTTGTTTTTTTTTTCTTATAACTTAAAACTGACAAATGTGTGAGAATTTGATATTGTACTTTAAAGTATTCGATAGTTAGACTACGATCTATGACCAACTGAAAATGAAACGAAGTATGAAACACAATGTGTTGAACACATTCAAAGCATATTTTTGAATACCTTCCGTCACTGAAAAATGAAAAGTGTGCTGAAGTACACGAAATACAACACACATAGAATGTACTCACATGGTTTTGCACAATTTTAATTCAATCAAATATGAGACTTGAGAGTTTATACGGATAAACCCGTTAATTGTTTTTGAACCATGTTTATAAAGTGGCTTTCGTACACGCAAAGTGTAAGATGTGTAAAACTTTCATGATTTTTTTTTACTTCGCTTTAGAAAAGAATGCAAGCAAATGCACCGCATGACATCCTTTCTTCCATGAACAGATGGTTAAAAACTTTTTGTCTGCTAATCATAATTAAAGAGATACTTACTAGACAGTTAATGTTCCATAATTTAACCTTTATTGTGTAAATATAGTTAATGTAATAGTGGATACATAGCATTTAGTCACCACTTTCTTTAAATGTATTTACATAACATTGAATTCGTTCATGAACGAAAAAGAGTAACAATTTAAATACAGTGTAATCTCAATTACTTTAACTTAGAAGTTAATTGACAAACGGTGTGCTGGATACTATAAAGTTAACAGTCATCAATTAATTAGTTAGTAGCAACTATATAAAAAAAATTGTTTTTGATATAACTATCATAGCTCTGAAAATATAAAGAGGAAATTAAACAACACAAAATGGTTTCAAGAAGTTTGACAGAAGTTTTTATTCTCATGAGAAATAATTCCATTCAAAGTCGTCATCTTTGTACTGAACAGGTATGGTATATAATATACATTGTACATAACTGAAGTTAAGAAAACATAAAGTACCATATATCCTGGAATCATTATTTAACATAGTTGTTGTGCACATAATAATATATTATCATGTTTTTCAAAGTATTTTAAACTGTTGTATAACAAAACAGCTTTTTTTTTTTTTTAAATTTCAGAATGCGGAATATGCATCAGACCGTGTGGCCTTGATAGCTCGTAAAGGACCATTAGTAGTTGAGGAGGATATTGAATTGGGTGGTAGAGGAGAAGGAGGAAATTCGCCGCCACCATGGATCGATGACTTATTAGACATTCGCTACAATTGTACATTAATTAATCAAAAAATGAGAGAATTGGATACACTTCAAAATAAACATGTACAGCGTCCTACATTTGATGATGATACGAGCACCGAGCTTCAAATTGAAGAAGTCACACAGTCAATTACTAGAGTAAGTTTCCATAAACTGACTAGTTATATTTTGTAATTATACATATATAATTATGGATTATGGCATTATTGTGTCTGTCTATTATGTCTGTTTGTTGAAATTATTTTGATAATGATTAATTCTACCTTCTACCTCAGATTTTATATTTCATATATTATTATGTTTTTAGTTATTTGGAACTTCTCATCGTATTGTGCAGCAAATGACCAATAAAGGCTTAAGATCTAATTATAGTGAAAAACGTCTTAGAGACAATGTCATCAAGTCCATCATTAATTCCCTTCAAGACCTTTCCTATCAATTTCGAGCTAGTCAAGGAAAGTATCTGAAGAAAATGACAACCAGAGAAGAAATGTCCAATAGATACTTTGAAGTTCCAGACATTGTCAGTGAAGCATCTCCATATAATTACGATGAAGTCTTTTTAGAATCTGAAGTATGTTATTTTTTGTCTTGATTGTTTAAAATTTAAAATAGACATTTCATGTTTTTTGGGTCTAATATCTATTATGATACTCCATGTGTAGTGCAAATATTCTATAATATTATACTCTACTATCAATAAGAAAATTGAAGGTATTTTGCCTTTGTAAAAATTATGAATGATTTTATATAGACTGGAGGTGTCCATAAAAATCAACAGTGGACTCAACAACAGCTACTAGCACTAGAAGAAGATAATGTAACATTACAAGAAAGGGAACGTGAAGTCCAACAAATTGTGAAATCTATTCTTGACCTTAACGTAATATTTCGAGAACTAGCGACAATGGTGTCCGAACAAGCTGGCCTAGTGGTGAGAAGAATTAGCTTTTGATTCATTTCAATGAAATTTGATAACCATTTTGAATTTTGATCATGTTTTTGAATGCCTTTTGATTCTCCATCTTCAATCTCTATATATTTTGTATATTGTCCTTTCTTATTATATAGGACAACATACAATACAATGTGGAACACACACATGTCAAAGTTGAAGAAGGGGTGAAACAATTGAGAAAAGCTGCAGATTTACAGAAACGGAATAGAAAATGTGTTTGTCTCGTCTCAACGGTTTTTCTTGTTGTTCTAATCATTATTCTCCTAACAGCATTTGCAACATAATCAACTCGAGAAAAAAAAGAGACTTTATCTTTTTATTTAATTACATAACGTATTTATGATGCATATAGGATATAACAACATTGAACATCTCTAAAGTAAAGTGTGTAACGTTGTATTGTTTGAAAATTATTCAAACGAGTGTGGTGTGATTATTGATTATCATTTTCCAATTTTCAAATACTATAATAAAACGGCACAACATATTATAATGAGAAAAGTCAGACATTTTTTCATTGCTGTATGTATGCCAAAATGATAATCTAAAATATAATAATAATAACTATTATTATATTGTTGTATGTACCTATTACGTGTATACCAGTCAAAAGACAGACGCAAATAGAAAATTTACAATCTCAATTTTTATTTCTTTTTCGATAGAATTATATTATATTACAATTATTATAGTTGTGTTAGTTTTCGCACCAGTACCTAAGTATACTTTATATTTCTCACTCGTTTTTTAAGTCCACAGTCTAATGTATTTTCCAATTTTGTATTTAATTATCTTGTTTACGTATTTCATTTTGCACCTTCTATATTATACACTCTCTCTCGTTACTTTACCTCTATGCATAATTTATTCATTTACAAAACGAAATACTATACGTATTTTACATAATATTATATAATAGTTTCAATGTTCAATATACTTTTAGGTTAAGGGTTCGTAAGAATATATGTATTGTGCTAGATAGAAATATTAAGATTGTCCATCATTAAGTGCAATCGTAAAGTCCTAATGACATTAATTTTGCTTACAAAAGGCTGAATCTATTATAATTTATAAACTATAAACTTTACAAACTAACGAAGTTTTGATATTATACGAATCCTATAATTACTTGTGATTAATTTATAACAATATGTGTGTGTAGTTAAAAACGCAGAGCCTGGCTGATGAGAAGATTGGTTCTGACTTCTAACATCACATATATATGTAAAAGGCAATGTTGTATACTATATACTATACACACTATAGATACAAAGAATTTGAAATTTGAAGCAGTCATATAATGATTATAATGTGCTGTTTTTTCGTTATTCTTTTTATTTTTAAACATTATTTTCAATTTAATACAGCCTTTGTATAACAGTAGAGTAAGTTATCCATGATGTGTACAATGTACAATGTATGAGATGATATCATACAAAATATTATTTTGACCTTAAAACATATCAAGGTTTAATTTGCAAAGCGAGTCCGTTTATTGTATCATATTATACATAATACATACAAGGACGAATTCCTGTTGCAAAAATAAAATCCTCGATATGATGTTTTTCATTAGAAAATACCAAAAATTTCTACTGACATGTGCCGAACATTTTCATTTATTTATTGAAATACACATTTTAGGATGATACACAAAAAATATGTTGTCCTCTATATTCGTCTGTCTATATGAATTACTGTGAATATCAAATAAGAATAAAAAGACTCCTTTTGGGAAGTATTCTGCACCTCGTATAATTTGCTTCCATTCTTATTTTGATTTACTTCAGGATATATACACAGAGAGCATATTATTATGAAAAAGTAAAAATATTTTATTCAATGAATTTCATCTGTGCATATAAATTTTGTATTACACCCGAACATTTGACACTACTAAAATCTAAAATAGAGAGGAGATATTATGTGTTAAGATTTTTTATATCGATATTATTTATAAAATGTAAAATATGTGCGAGCATTAAAAACAGAAATTGGCCCTATGAACTTCAAAACAAAAAACCTTTTTCGCGTATTCATGCAATTTTCTGTGCGTACAGCCAACCTTGAAAGTTGTAAGGAATTTCAAACCAGTTGAGTGCCATGTGCCATGTGGACCAGAATAATACCAATATTGGTACTCTAGTCCATGTGGATTGTGGATTTTTGATTCTAGCATGTCCAGATTCACTACTCGTGAATTTTTTGTTGTATAATCAGGGTTTAATTTAAAATCCAAATTAATAATGGTGTTGAAAAGGCTATTTATTGGAAATTTACCTGAAAAAGTGACTAGTGAAGAAGTGGCATCGAAATTCTTTCATTTTGG
>JAQGBH010006606.1:0-12207 GCA_034698265.1 Sminthurinus aureus | reverse complement strand
ATTATTTTTTATTATTATTATGTATTATGTATTATTTTTTATTATTATTTTGTATTATGTATTATTTTTTATTATTATTATGTATTATGTATTATTTTTTATTATTATTATGTATTATGTATTATTTTTTATTATTATTATGTATTATGTATTATTATTATTGGTTAGTAGAGCATTGCTGATCATTATCATAATAATATTATTATTATTAAAATTTAAAACAATCATGATGATGATAAATTTACAGACATGTCTACAACTATTGCACAAGTGTTCATCAGCAGGGTCAATCAGCACCCGGCACTGTACAACAAACAGGACGAGGTGGGGCGAATCCAACAGCTCGTGGACATAAATCTCGTGGTGGCGCTACTCAAAATCATAATAGTGGAGCACAGTTTGTTGGTCAAGAACTATACAAACGTCTAAATGAATTCTTAAGATCTTACCTATTGAAATTAGTTCAGGTAATTATTATTTATTATTATAAACCTAAAACGGAAAAAACAATGATTAAACATTAAAGCAACATGTAATATATAATTATCACTAATTATTAATTATTAGTAATCACCAATCTTTTCTTTATATACAGATCATGTAACTGTAATAATTCTCTGTATTCTATTATTTTATTTATGTGCATTTTTTATGTTTTTTTTTCCTCTAAAATTTGTAGCAAGGAGAAGATTTGATGGGCGAAGATGTTTTAAAATTTTACACAACTCAATGGGAAGAATATCGATTCAGCTCCAAAGTATTGAACGGTGTTTGTGCCTACCTGAATAGGTTAGGGTTAGTTGCCACACCTGCTTTTTTCCTTCTTTTCCCTTGCCAATCTTCTCCTGTATTTTTTCCTATCCTACTTAATATTATACAAAATTTTTCATCCTTGTGCTTTCATATTTTCATCAGCTTGTTTTTTTTGTGGTGGGGAGGGGGGGGGGACTTATATGACTTGAATGAATACACATAAGTCACAGACTCAGTTATAACATATGTCTTAAACAATAGCATTATTATCAAATATATACATAACATGAAGTACTTGGTTTGAAATTTTTTTTGAAGCATTAACAGTAGTATTGGTTTAATTATTGATTTATTGAAATACTATGAGCCTCCCTTACCTTTTCTTTAATCTTTCCATTCCTTCCTTACAGCAGATTGTGGTACATTTTTTTTCAATTTTTTTAAATACATGATTACTTATTCCATGTGATTTATTTATAAAAAATCCAACAAAAGATGGATTTTTAATTTTTATTGTGTATTGAGTAAAGTATTTAATAATGTCTATCTACTAATACAGCTTACTGCTGTATAATATGTACTATGTAACATGTTACATTAAATATATACATAATTCATAAGAGTTTTTTAAAACATTAATTATGTAGGCACTGGGTTCGTCGAGAATGTGATGAAGGTCGTAAACATGTTTATGAAATTTATCAACTTGCACTGGTAATATGGAAGGAAACATTATTCGAAAAACTACATCGACAAGTTACAAATGCTGTTTTACAACTAATTGAACGGGAGCGTAATGGTGAAATGATAAATAGTAGCCTTGTGAGTGGAGTTATTGGTTCATATGTAGAGCTAGGTGAGATATGTGATAATAACTTTTATATTTATACCCTTGGGCTCTGGCCACGAAATCATAAATGTTAGAAAACCAATACTAGTACTATGTTGATCCGTATTTGTCATTTGTATCGTAAAACTTGTATTATTATGATTTTAAATTTTGATAAATAGTAAAATTTTAAATTGTTTAATAGGACTAGAGGATGAAGAACAGAACGGACAATGGAACCCTGCATCAATAGTTTCAAATACCAGAACAGGTCCTCAACTAGGAACATACCAAAAACATTTTGAAGCCCAATTTCTTGCTGATACAGAAAACTTTTATGCAAAAGAGTCGGTTGACTTTTTATCACAAAATCCTGTAACTGAATACATGAAGAAGGTACTTAAAGAATGTGAATGTCATTTCATTCATGTCATTTGTGTACTACCATTTTAAAATTTTATACTTGCTTACTGGCAATCTGTGGAATTTCGTGATCAGTATTACCAATTTTATGTTGAACAGACCATAATTTCTTAAAATTCAAGTTTGATATCATAAGTTATTTGTTGAAAAAAAAACAACTATTAAAATATCCCCAGCAACCAGAATAAAAATCTACCAAAGACAAAAAATAGCATCATAATATGACTCTTTTTTAAAATCTCTACGGCAGCTACTTGATTCTGAATCCTTTGGATATTGATACACGTTGTTTGATGTTTGATAAATTATTTATTTTCATCGATAATACTGGTTACGAAATTCAGAAGTTCCTGCATGCCTGGTATCTGGTATTATGATTATTGTGTTACATAATAATATAATATATGAAGAGTTTATCTGCAAAAGTGCCGTCTCCAGGGGCAACTAAGCGCACAGTTAAAATAACAAAGTTAAAAAACCCCCAAGCAAGTAGTATAACAACTAACAACTGCAGTTTCATTACAGTTACTTGGGATATTTTCAACTTTGTTATTTTTTATACAGAACAATATATTATGCTATGCCATTCCTCAAAAAATGTAAGCTGTGTAGGTCTGATATAATAATAGTATTACACACAGTACGTTATAGTACAGTATAATATGATTTGTTCAATATCCCCAAGTTCAATATTCAATAATATTTTGTTTTTTATAATTGTATGTGTCTTTTGTCTAATATAATAATAATAATATAATTTGTACATTGTACATGCAAATTTTTTAGTATTATATGTATACCATATACCATATGGAACCCTAAAATTGAAACTTTGGCTTTTATTTTCATTATATAATAGGCTGAACAACGTTTAGCAGAAGAACAGAAACGAGTAGAAGTGTATCTACACATTAGTACTCTTAATAGGTTGATGCGAGTCTGTGAAAAAGTTCTTATTCAAAATCAGTTGGACAATCTTCACCAAGAATTTAAAAATCTTCTTCATTCAGAGAAAAAAGATGATCTCGGACGAATGTATCAACTTGTTGCTCGCCTTGATGATGCTTTAGGAGCTATGAAAGACCATTTAGAAAACCACATACACAATCAAGGCTTAGTCGCATTAGAAGAATTAGGGGATGGTGGGGCTTCCGTAAGTTCTCTCTTTTTTCCTTATTATTATTTTTCGTTTGCTTTAATTTATTTTTTAATATATTATGCATGAAGAAAAATTGAACTTACTATATTCTATATTCTTTTAAACATCAAAGAATTTATATAATTAATTATTATGTATTATATGATAAAACTCCTCTCATATTAAATTTCCAAACAGGATCCAAAGCAGTATGTGAGTATAATACTTGAAGTTCATAGAAAGTACAACAAGTTGGTGGTCACAGCATTTAAAAATGACTCGGGGTTTGTGGCAGCTTTAGATAAAGCTTGTGGAAAATTCATAAATAACAATGCAGTGACAAAGTAAGTTTTCACTATTGTTCTCTTATTTTTCATGCTTCAGAATTTAAAACTTCAACAATCATGTTCATAGTATTCCCTCTCATTTTTATTATTTGTTTGTTGACTTACTATTACGCACTATTAATTAAGAATCGACAATAATTTGGGATTAAAGGGGGACAAGTATGTCTGGGTAATTGTTAATTGCTAACAACAAAAACGGAACTTGTTTTCGTTCCCTATCCCTCAATTAATAATAAATAATCGTAATAATTATTGTTATTATTATTGCTCATTCATTATTATGCTGTTTTTAATTAAAAAAAACCAAAGTTTAGCTTATCCGAAACAACAACAACAACTTTATTGCTATTACTTGGGATATCTTCAACTTTGTTCTTTTCATAAAAAAACAAGAACTTATAATTCGAAAGATTTCGAAGGTCTTATTACAGATTTAGTTTATAATCTATAATTTATAATTGTAACAAATTATAATAGGATGAGCAACACAACCCAAAAATCTCCAGAGCTTTTGGCACGCTATTGTGATCTCTTGTTGAAAAAGTCTAATAAAAACCCGGAAGAGCAAGAACTAGAGGATACTTTGAACCAAGTTGTAAGTTTATGTATTTTTATTTTGTGTTTTGTACATTATACATTTTTAATTTAAAATTGATATTTTCAATATCGAATTTTAAAAGATTTCTACTGAACTTGGTTATTAATTATTTAGTTGAAGAACAATAAAGTACTTTTCAGTTTAAAGTACAGGACAGAATTTTTTCCAGGAAAACATTAAAAATATACGAGGATTCATTCAATAATAATACAAATAAGTTGTCTACTTTATTTAATTTTTTAGATGATTGTTTTTAAGTATCTTGAGGATAAGGATGTTTTCCAAAAGTTTTATAGTAAAATGTTGGCAAATCGTCTTGTGGCACATATGTCCGCCAGTGATGAAGCTGAGTCATCAATGATAGGTAAATTAAAATTGGCTTGTGGTTACGAGTATACGTCGAAATTGCAGCGTATGTATCAGGTAAATGATAAATGTTAAACTTTGGTTATTTATATCACGTGTATATTATTTATTATTAAACAGGGAGAAATATGTTATGTGTAAAAAGTTATAATATAGCCTAATAAAGCATATTATGCTTTATTCGTAATTATGTTATACAAAAATTAATTTTTTGTATGCTTTATTAATTTTAGGATATCGGATTATCAAAAGGTAAATGAGATATTTTCGAATTAGATTTTTGGGATTTTTATGATATGACAAGTATCTAATACTCGTAATATGTTAAAATGTTTTGATTTCTCTTTCAGATCTAAATGATGAGTTCAAAAACTACCTCAGTACCAACCAAATTACCTTGGCTCTTGATTTCAACATTCAAGTGTTGTCTTCTGGATCTTGGCCATTTACGCAGTGTGTGGAATTTGCACTACCCTCTGAGGTTTCTTCACTTGAATTATTTTTGTTACTTAATTATTTTTTTTTGTATGATTATGAATGCAACTCGAAATATTAATCAATTGTAATTTTTAAGGCCACACAAATAATTTCTATTTGAATATTTTTTTTTAATTTTTCATATTTTAACATAATTTACAACAAATTACATATTACTTTAATGATGTTATTGACAGAAAATTCTGTTTTTTGTCTTTTTGAAATAGCTCGAGCATAGTGTTAACAAATTCACAGAATTTTATGGAAGTAAACATAACGGACGGAAATTAAGCTGGTTATTCAATCGATCCAGGGGAGATATTACGGCTACTTACAAAAATACTAAAAATCGCTACATTTTTCAATCATCTACATTTCAGATGGCTATCCTACTGATGTTTAATGTAAATGATTCATACACGGTTTCCGAAATAGCAGAATCAACTAAACTAAAAGCAGATATTTTGCATCAGGTATTTTATTGTACTGTTTTATTTCCATTTCTTGAATTATTAAGGGTTGAATGGAGAAAAACAAATGTTGAAAAAGTTTCAATGAAAACTTATTCAAACACAAAAATAAATATTACAGTTATAATTTTATATTATTGACAGTTGAACTAGTCAGCCTGTGTAATTTTTTAATTATAAAGTAAAAAATTACCACTACAGAGGTAGTGCACAATTGACAACAATTGAACGAGCCCCAGCAACAACCTCGTATGTCAAAAAACACTATGGGAACAAAAAACGACATACGAGGTTGTTCCTGGGGCTCGTTCAATTGTCAATAATTATTAATTATTATACTAGATACTAAACAACTACTGTTTATACTATAGTGTACTTTTATGATACATATTACGTTTATAATATAGTGTACACAAAAAATTACTTGGTTCAATTTAATAGGTGTATTAAATGACGTTTTGTCTCTTCGTTTTGTGTATTTTGTAGATTCTAGGAATTTTTTTCAAAGCAAAATTATTACTCTGTCCAGATTCTGACGATGAATTAAAAGATGAAAGTGTTGTAACATATTTCAAAGAGTACAAGAATAAAAAGTTACGCGTCAATATTAATATACCTCTAAAGGCTGAAGTAAAGCAAGAACAGGAGCAGGCTCAACAAGGCGTTGAAGAAGATAGAAAACTCTTAATCCAAGCTGCTATTGTACGAATCATGAAAATGAGAAAAGTTATTAAACATCAAAACTTGGTATCCGAAGTAATTACACAACTCGCTGCCCGTTTCAACCCTAAAATACAAATTATTAAGGTAAAAAGTGTAGTTTTTTTTTTCTTTTTGAGTCTTCTCACATAAGGGACTGTCTCAAGTAAGAGATCAACAAGAACAAAAATGATCTTAAAAGTGGTCTTACAAGTTTCTTCAGCAACCAAAAATGTTGGCTAATGGATACAGTTTTAATTTTTAATGCATGTGCCTGTTTTTTGGTTGCTTATGAAATTTATGAAACCAACATTTATTTCAATTGCTCCTTTTCTTAAATGAAACAGACTCTTGGTTGAGAATCCTCAATTAAAGTATGTACGAAATTTGACTAAAAATTAAAAACTACAATCACATTTTTCTGATTTTATTAGTTTCTTGCATTTAGTCATAAGTGTTTATTAATAAAAAATCATGTTTGTCTTTTTGTTTTGTAGAAATGCATCGACATTTTGATTGAAAAGGAATATTTAGAACGACGAGAAGGCCAGAAAGATACTTATTCCTACTTGGCATAAATGATTTTTTATGCTCCCTGGGGCCCTATAGAAAAATATTATTTTGTAATCATCAGTCCTGTATGAAATCGTACGAAAGATTACTCCGAAAAATGAGTGAGAATAATAATAATAATTATCAGCATAAAATGTTGAATTTCAAGTTTGGTACTAGAAATCGTTTTTTTTTAAAAAAATTATATTTGTAAACAACGAAATTATCCCATAAGAAAAATCGTTGAATGTAACATACCCAACGATAAGAACATATTATGTATTATGTACCATATAAAATATTCTGTATACTATGATCGTTTTCAACGACTTTTCTAATATAATGTGATATTTTCGTTGTTCATGAATATAATAAATATACGATTGCCAAACTTGAAACTCGGCATTTTTTGCTGGTATGATAATTATTTTTATCATTATTAAAGTATATTACTATTACGTAATGAAATATGTGTGCTAGTTGACATTATTCTAGGCGAAATTAGTAATACTATTTTCGATTTTCATTTAAACATGTGACTTGAATAATGTAAACCTCATTGTATGATATAAAAAACAAAAAACTATTGCATATTTCAATATTACCTATATTAATAATTGTTTCTATTACTGTCACCATCATGATTGTTATTATTACGCTTCAGAAATTTGAAATTTGAAAAATAAACTAAACTATTAATATCTTTACTATAAAATAATTGCATGTATTTGGATTTAATGATTACTCTAAATTTATATTTGTTATGAGTAGTATTCAGTATCGAGTATTAAACTTGCAAGCAAATTAATTATTATCGATTGAGCAAAACCTTAGAGTATAGTAATATATTATTATATCACATAGAGATGGGATAAAATGATACTCCTCCCACAAAAAAAAAATCCCCGGTGCGCCTTTTCTTTATAAAAGTTTTCAAATTTTTCCAGTTTCCTAAAACAACTTTATAAAATCATCAAAATTCAAGTACAAAAGACGTGTATTTCCTTTGCTGAAACGGAAATCGTATCATTTTTTATTCCTATACAAGAAAAAGACTAGAGTAATATTATATATCACTCTAGTAGAAATAGTGTGACGGAGATCTTGTTTTCTTGATTTTCTGAACTTTCAAAAGATTTTTCATCTCTATGTTATATTATATATTATTATGTACTCTAAGAGCAAAATAGTCCATAGGTTTATATATTATATTATTGTATATCTGCATAATAATCTTTTGAAATTTGCGACTGGTATTAAAGATTTTATTTCGAAATAAAGAATTTACGAAACATCATCGAGGCTTAAAAATATTCTAAGCAACCAGCATAAAAAAATGCGTGATCTACCAACGAGTAATAATAAAACATCATATTTGATTTTTCTCTTGGTTTGCCTACTGCAGCTATTTCTGGTTTATTTGGATGGTACACGTTGTTTGATGTTTGATAAATTCTTTGTTTTTCTCAAAATCAAATCTGAAATACCAGTCGCAAAATTCGAAAGATTATGCAGGTCTGCTATATATCATAATTAACTTTTTGTAACAATATACAATATATAATGTGTAACATACTCGTATATATACTATATACTACTAGTACGTTTTGGTATATTTTGTTTTTGCATTTGATATACAAAAAATAAAAAATACTGCTATTAATTTCGAATCTTTACACTTTACACAACATATATTTTGTACTTCAAGCGCTTACTTTGTAGTTTGTACCCTCGATAATACTATGATACTAGATACTAATAGTTACTATAATTTATCATTTATCATGATTACTTATCACTTAATATTATATTATTATATATTATATAATATTATATATTATATTATAATATTGAATACTTGCATATGTGGAATGTGGAATATTATAAATTCCATGTACCGTAATATTATATATATATATATATTGAATATCACTAACCATTATTAAAGTTTAAAGTAAATTTTCTTTTGGTGTAAAAACGTTGACAGCATAACGTTAAAAAAGTTAAAGTACTTGGTTTATTTTTGTGTAGGTTGTAAAATTATTAGAATCACAATTCATTCAGTATTTGAATCGAGTACTAAACGCTTTCATTAAAAACACGAGTTTTTTTTTCTGAAGAAAACGTTGTTATTATTATTACTGGAATTACCCATGAAGTCGGAAATCGTCGTGGCAAGACATAAGTCAGATTAATTTTGAAATTTTGTCATCTAACCCCAGTGGTCTCTATAAAAAAGGAAGATCAGAAGGTAAGGCTTGTGTATATATTTACCAGTAACATCGCATCGTAGTTACTTATTAATGTTTTAAAAAAACGCAATTTTCAACAACCACTACCAATCTCTTGTTTTTTCAAGTCATTGATCGTGATAGGACTAATATTGAATTAGAATTCGTAGTACAAGTACTACAACATTTTGCTGCTGAATCATTGGCCATTTTTTCTAAAATTACTTTTTGAACGCATAAATTTTTCAGTAAATGTGCTTGTTTTGCAACGGTGGAGCTGAGTAATGTTCGTTCTTGTTCTAGACCAACAATACGATTATGCTGTTCTTCTGCCTTTGTCCTTGTTTCCGCTTGAATTTCCTTTAGTTAGCACAATGAAAAAAAATTAATACATGAGTATGCATCTAATTATAATGTCATGCTAAATTGGAATGTAAGAAAACACGAAACTTGTAGACTTGTATGCTTACCCTCAAATGAAGATTAACAGATTTATTTTGTGTTTTAAGTTTTTCATTTTCTTCAGCCGTACGATTCAGTCGAGTCAGTAAGGATTGGATTTGTGCATTGTTTTGTTTATTCTCACGTTTTAATATCTCAATTTCCTACATTTGGTTTCAATTGACATTGGTTTTTTTCATTATTTTAGTACAATATTATAGTATACTTTATACTTAGACAGTAACATAATTATGTAGCATCAATAATTAGACATGCTTATGCAATAAACATATTATGCAGAAAATAAAAACAAACCTTTTTCATGGAGTCGGCAACGTGAGATTTTGTGCTAGCAGTACTTTTTGCTGTATCTACAATTTTCGATTGTTTATCCAATGACCCTTGTAAAGACGCCACAGCTCGTAACAAACGTTCTCGGTCTTCTTCTAATGCCCTTACTTTCGATTCTAACATAGTATTTTCTTGTATCTGTTGGTAAAAGGAAGTAAAAAAGATGCCTTTTTTTTCATTTTTCTTTTACATTCAAAGTTCAAACTTTTTACTCCAATCCTTAAAAAATGATTTTTAAAATTTTGTTTTATTCACTTTTTGACGATGTTGAAGATGAAGTTCGGTTAGCCGACTTTCATAATTTACGAGTTTGGATTGTAAACAATTGACAACAGACTCGGTAGCTTTCTGAAGACGACTTTGCTGTCTCCTTTCAACTCCAGTACAAGTTCCAGGAAGAAGTAAAGTAGAATGCGACAATGAAGTTTCTTTACTTTGACTCGGAGTTTGTGTATTTACTTTATCCGTTATTACTAAAGGCATTGACGTGGTTGACAAAGCACTCGAAACTCGTCTAAAAATATTCAGATCGTCACAATTAATCAATAATCGATAATATCCTATACCATGTTAATTTTTTATTCGTTGGTTTGACATTAGACACCTGAAAGATTAAAACTTGTACCTATTTGGTAGTTGGTTGTCACCACTCCCATCACCGCCTGTAAATAAAGTTATGAGCTCGAAACTACAACTTGTCTCCACTTTAGACAATTTACTTTTGTCCCGTTCTGAACTTAGCTCACAATCTCCATTTCCAATTGCTGACACTTGTTTTGTTGTCTCCGTCTTCCTCTGCTGCCGTAGCGTCTAAAATAATTTAGTATTCAATTTTGATGACAATAATAAAATTATATAATGAGGCATACAAAATCAACATGTGGTTTAAGAAACAACCTCTTCCAATCCCCACCATGTTTTAATTGGTTGCTGACATTAGGGAAACTGTAGCACAGACTGCAGAATTAGCAGCAATGTTAAGCAAAAACAAAAAAATCAGAGAGAGACAAAAAAAACTAATTAAATTTAAGTACCGAATATTTTTCAATTTTTTCGATGATGGCATTCGTTTTTTTTTCTAGTTCTGCATTGATTTTGTGATAGGCTTCTTCTCGTTCCAGGAAATGATTGTGCCGTAATTCATTGAGGAATATTTGGTCGTCTTGTGATAATGACTTGTGATTGTTGGGATCCATGCTCCTTACGTCTTCGTCGTTGTGTTCGCGGAAGGTTGAATGAAATACTTTATACGTTGTAGCATAGAGGTACACCAAGACTTGACTTGGTGACCAAGTCAAGAACTCCGGTGCGATCTTAGAGTATACACAATATTATATATTTTTATATAATATGTACTCTACGGGTGCGATGTAAGAATCTTAGAGTACAGTTACTAATTCCAAATTCTACATAAGATGTAAGATGTAATGTTATACTTTGTATTATGTTAGAATAGTATGGTATGTGATGTGTGATGTAGTGAAATCACACTAAAGAATAAAGAAGAGAAGAGAATAAAGTATAGAGTGTACACAGAAAATTGAGTAGAATGGAATAAAATACGGACCTGGACGGATGTACAATATACAATATTGTATTGCCTATTTTAATGTAAAATATGAAACAAAGAATGGAGGAACAAGGGCCAAAATAAGTGCCCGAGGCATTGGAGAACCAGAACCGAAGAAAGTCTCCAAGCATACACAGCACACAGCACTACTGGAGAGGTTTTTAATGTCGATTGTCCCCTGCCCACAGTGCAGTGTGATGTACGAGATACGGAATACGGAATACGAATTATGTTTGGTTTTGAACTGAAATGGCTCGTAGTTCGATTAAACAATCACAACCCTAGAATACAGAATAACTCAGATTTCCCAATGCAATGCAATGTGAAACGCTCAAAAGCATTACTACGGCAACCAGAGTAAAGATAGTTACATGTTACATGTATACAACCTGTGCAAAAAGTGCAATACCCACTTTCAGTTTTTGTTTTTATCATAAAATGTACTACATAGTTAAGGAAAAGGCCATATTTTATTTACTGGTTTAAAACCTTTTTCTAAGAATCATTTATTATTGGAGATGGGAAATGGGAAATGGGAATGCAAAATGCACCTGTTTCCATGATAACTACGCATAGAAAAAAAGAACAAACTTGTATATGGATAAAGCGTAAGGTACGTGGACTAACGTTAGTCCACGTACCTTGGATAAAGCGTTTGTATTTTTGTTTACACTTACAAAATTTTCTTTAAATTTCTAGTTAGAATCTAACTGGAATTGCCTCTGCATTTTTCGTGCTCAATTTCCACAGTAATTTTGAGCGGCGTCGAAGTCTTACAAGATTTTTATATTTTTCGTGCTCAATTTCCACAGTAATTTTGAGCGGCGTCGAAGTCTTACAAGATTTTGACATTTTTCGTGCTCAATTTCCACAGAAATTTTGAGTGGCGTCGAAGTCTAACAAGATTTTGACATTTTTCCGACTCAATTTCCACAGAAATTTTGAGCGGCGTCGAAGTCTAA
>JAQGBH010006605.1:0-12209 GCA_034698265.1 Sminthurinus aureus | reverse complement strand
ATCAGTCACAAAAATTACAATAGAAAAAATTCAGACTGGCCCACCTTGTATGGGATAAAAGTTTAGTTGCCATGGATTTAATATTTTACTGCATTCTGTTTTTATTTTTTGCCTTTATCTTTTCATCTTTTGAATTTTGAATTTTGAATTTTAATAGACACAAGAAGCCGGATCATTTCGTGATTATGGGAGTAGCTGTCTATTTCTGCCTCCTCCGTCCAGCTTCACTTCACACAAATTCCACTCCAAAAACCAATTCATCCTCCACACTCATGAAAACTTTACAAGGGTAAGACAAAAAGTATTTTTAATCCTTTCTTAGCTTATAAATTATAGAAAATTTACTCGCAGGTCGGATATTTAAATTTTACACGAAATGAAATGGAGTTTACAAAATAATTCATCTCGGTTCACTCGGAGAGCTAGAAATATTGACGGAAATGTTTCCAAGTGATTTGTACATATTATAAAATTATTCGTTCATTCGGCATTAATTTAAACAGTTAGAGGCAGATTGAGAATGCAAATTAGGTTGAGGAACAGATGAACTTTGTGATATTTCTGATAGCACATTTCCAATTTTCAATTCTACTTAATCTCGTCCTGTCCTGTTGTATTTTAAACCTGTGAAGACGTTGCCATTTAGTAGAGACAAATTGGGACAGAGGAATCTATTTGTGATTTGTGATGATGGATAGAAAAACGGTGATTAATTTTGCATAAACTACAATCGCATATTCCTTATTATCATATGCATAGACTATAGACTATAGACAACAGACGCAGCGAAATACAAATAAAATACAGCACATTGAATATCGAATATCGAATACTCAGTCACGCAAAGATAAAAAACGAATTTCTGTTTCTGTGCACGTCGTCAGATATCTGTAAATGGTAAATGGTAAATCAACAAGCTAAATATTAAATATTAAATATGCAGGATAAAATGCTCTTAGCATTGGAAAATCTGTAGTTAGAATTCAGAGTTGAAACACGTATTTAAAAAGTAGCAAGTAGGAAGCCGTCAACAGCTGTTCCCCAGATTTTGATTTTGATCCATGAATAAACTGCAAACTTTAAACTAATAATTCATACGGGGTTACACAATATCCAATATCTACTGGAAATGTGATATGGTGGAATTAAAGTGATTATTTTCTATAGGACAGGATTGTGCAGAATTTCAGAACACAAGTACTCATCCGATCAGTCCTGTACACATGCAAAATTTAATAGCAGCAGAAATTCATATTCAATATCCAATATCCAATATCCAATGCAAAATGAAGACACATGAAGGTTCGTCGATTGTAGATTGTAATTTTTAATAATGGGAAATGATGGGATTGTTTGTGTTTAGTTTGTATGATGTGACATTTAATTTCCAGTTCGTTGACTGCTGTTTGTTTCTCTATATTTTATACTTTAGACGGAACTTGAAATAATTACCCACATAAAGAATGCACATTTTTTGGTTTTTACAAGAAATAGCGAGTTTTCAATTAATTGCGAAGCAACTAGTTTCTGCTTAGCACGGATTAAGTGTGCAAATGCATCTTTTGGATTCCACTGTTGATCCATATTTTGACTTTGGTTTCCAACAACAACTCAAGTCTCAAGTCTCAAAATTGACTCATGAAAAATGAAAAGTAACTCAGAATAATAGCAATTACAAATTACAATCTAGTCGACTTGAAATAATGTATTTCCTACGCAAAAAAGTATGTGCCGTGTTTTAGCTATTACTTTTACAATACGAAATATCAGGAAAACACGAGGAATATCACAAGCTACAATAAAACATAAAAAATGTAATAGCGCAAAGAGAAGGAGCAGAGTGGGAAAATACAGTACAAAGAATGAAATCCACAGGTAAAAGAGTAATACAAAATGCACAGTACAGAATAGAGAATGCGTATAAAATTCAAATGGATCTGTAGACACTTTTATTTGCACAAAAAAGTTATCAGCATGTGTAATCTTTTCCCTTCCTTCCAAACAGCAAACACCAAACAACGCCAACGTATAGCATGTAACATAGCAAATAGCAGGGCAAATTTCCTATATTTTTCAGTATCATTAAATCAACAGGATTTCTCTGTTTTGTGTTTGTCTTTATTTTCAATTTACAATATAAAGCTGCTACCTTTATCATGTGTCATATTCCATTTTGTATATTGTGCAATGTGCACAGTGTGAAATAAGCTGGTTGGAACTGATAGAAAATATTATGATGTGGCTCTAACGGTCTCTGATATTCCGATGATGATGATGCGAAATTGGAATGGTAGGAATAAAAGTAAATTCATGATTCAGAGAATACATGCGTTTGCGTTCTCCATGCCTGTATAACGAATAAAGTCAAGTGTTGCTCATGTTGAGCGTTGATGTTTGATGTTTGATCGTTGACTGTTGGTAGCTCAAACCACGATTATGATTTCTGACTTTTTATCCAATACTTGAGTATCGTCCCTCGTTTCTTGTTTGTACTTGCAACTCATGAGCAACAATGTAAATGCTAAATGCTAAATGGTAGTAAGAGGCAAGAGACAAGCACTGTTCAACGGATCAACTGCTAGCTAAAACGTTGGGAAGGAGAAGTGAGTGAGGGGTGGAAAGAGTGGATAAAATTGAGTCAAAAAATGCGTTATTCTACTACAAGAGGTTGTGCGTATCATGTACTTTGTATTGTGCATTAGGAAGACAGAAAAGAGTAGAAAAAATCAGAGGGAAAAAGAGCAGAGAAAATCAGTTGAATTCAGAGTGCGTAACAAGAACAACTGACAAACTATAGAAAATAAAAGAAACTGAGAACTGAGAACATGCCATCTCTCCTTTTGTCTTTTTCCATTAACTTCCAAACTCCAAACTGCTGTACAAGCTGGATGTACGTAATTTAATAGGATATAAAGTGCATTTGTATTTTGTATGAAACAAAATAGGACATGAGATGTACAACAATCACTGTATTTTTATATATCATGTGTGTACATGCACAATTCTATTATCTATGATTTTGTAACAATAATGAAAAAATAATGAAATAATGAAAAACGTTTGAGCACGCAAAAACCCTTAACCTACGCTCCATCTCAATCTCAATTCTCAATCCTCTTCTCCTTCTTCACTTCTCTTTTCTTGATTCTTGAGTCTCGAGTCTTGAGGCAAACATATAACTCGGCGAGCAAATTTTTTAATGTACTCGAAAAATGACAAGTCAGACATTCAAATGCAAAGAAATGAGATAGACAGCAAAATAATGGACACAGATAAAAGTCAATGTTCCACGTTTCTCTCTATTCTTTATTCCAATTTCTCTTTGCTCATTCCATCTGCACACTTTTTATGCATATTAAATATTTATTAACGTGGGTTCAAATATTGTTTATTGTGTTTTGTGTTGGTATTTATTGCGAAGCTTCATTCACAAATTCGTCAAGTCTAGAAAATGAATGTTCGGTACACATTTTATGTTTTATGATTAAAAATCCCTTTGAAGCCGATAACTCTCAATTAATTGTTGACACACTATAATATGCGATACATTGAAAAATCCCAGATTTTAATCCACAGTCAAGTGTCAAGTATCCATTCTGTGTATATAAATTATACGCATCAATTTTTTGTAGGCTCGTAACTCGTAACTCGTAACACGTCGGAAATGGAAATATAAAATAGATGCTGTTTAATTTGTTTAATTTTCCACAGAGACAAGGCTAAAAATATTGATGATAGTCGTGAAACATGTACTCGGAATTGACAATGGGAAATGTAGTTTGCATATGTATATTATTCCTTTTTGTACCTGTCATTGGGATTCATATTCATCCGTCGGACAGAGGCAGAGTCAGAGTCGTTGTTCTCTTTTGGAATAAAATCCTGCATATCCATTACATGTATCATGTATTACATGACACTTTTGTTTACCGACGTATTCTCTATGTAATATTATTTGTGTATGAGTCAGGAGTCAGAGTGTATCTAGCTTTGGATTTGGTTGTCCCATGTGTCTATCTCTGTACAATGTAGCCACTAGGACTTTGTCTAATCTACAATCTACAATAGGATGAAGAATGAAGAGTGAACTAACCTTAAACCTTAAAGCTAAGCCCATCTGCTTCAAACTAAAACTGTATGCAGATTAAGTATAAATATCCATGAAAAACTCGTGTACTTGCGCAACATCACATGCGGAACGGCAATATACAAAATACAAAGCAAAGGGGGTTTTGAGCTCTGAGCTCTGAGCTGCGTATTATTATGCACCCTAAAACAATGTAGTTTGTATTGTACAAATAATGTATGCGATGTGTATGTGCAAGGGAGGAGAGCGGTAATAAAAATATCACAGGAAAAATATGAAGAAACAAGACATTAACTTTGCTCAAGAGATGAGAGACGAGGGACAGAGACAAGAGGGTACTAATTAGATTAAAAGATGCAAATAATAAATAATATTTAATAGTACAAATGATAAATGGCGATTTGGGGTTGGTCTAAGTTCTAACTACAATTTATTTTGTGTACATGGCAAATAGATTATTATGATTATGCTTGACACTCTTGTCTCTTGTCTCTTCTCCGTATTTACAAAGTGTAGAGTTTAGGCTCTCAAAAAACCTTTGTTCAAAGTACCTCAAAGTTGAATGTGTGTGTATAAAATATATTAAATTGTAAAGGAGCAGGACCAGATTTTCGGCGGTTTAGAGTTTAGAATTTAGAACAGGGAAAAAAATGTTTATATCCATGAAAAAGAGGAAAGGTTGAAGTTTGAAGGGACCTGAGACCCGGGGCTGTCAGTTTATTCTTGATTCTTGCACATGTTATTTCTCCTGCAGTTGAGTCTGTGGTATTGTGTATAGTCAATGTGTAATGTGTATAGGACATGCATGTTTCTTATATAGTACAGTGAATAGTGAATCCTGCGTACGACGGTTAGCATTATATATTATATACTGTTAGTACAGCTCTTCTCATTCTCCTTACCTAGAGCCTAGATTGTAGATAGAATGAAAAGATAGACCAAGTCTGTTCTCTTCTGTAGCATTTGGATTTCACTCGTCGACAGACCGGACGATTTTTGTGTTGTGCTTTGTGATTGTGCCTTTTCTCTTTTCTCTGTGGATTTACAATTTTAAGCCGTTTCCCTCCCAAACAAATCAAAAAATTTATAAAAATTACCGTTTTTTGAGTTTCGAGTGTAACATTCTCAATTTGGATTTTGGAATTTGGACTTGAAACAAAGGTAATATTTCATATTCAAGACTATTATTCACACCTTTTCACAAAAGTCATTCCATTTGTCATTGTCAAATGCATTTGCTTGTCAAATTTCAGTGTTTTTAATTTTGAATTATCTGCTTTACGGATTTACGCACTAGACCACACATTGATAATTATGCGATAAATAATACAGCGATAAGTACTTAAAAAAGTAAAATGTAAAATGAGCCCGTGCTTTTTGTCTAATCCCTTTTTTCTTTTTTCAACGGTCATTCACAAATATTATTCTTTGTACTTTTACAAGTTTTAATGGTGATTTTACATTTTATACACATTTAGAATTTCTTTGGCTTGTGCTTTTGATTTTTGATATTTCATATTTTAGTTGAAAGTTGAAATGCAGCGTTTGTAGATTATATCTGCATTGCAGATTGTAGATGTTATATTTTTTAAGTGGGTTCCTCATCCTTTCATCCTTCCAATGCTCAACAGTTCTATCAATGGAAAAAGTTGACAAACTCCCGTAGCTTTTTACATAGCAAAATACAAAATGGGCCATTGTATAAATTTTCAGAGTAGCAGGAAGAATAATATTAATATTAATAATAATAATAATAATAATAAAATAGTAGACTACAGAAGAGACATGATGCATGTGCTTTTGTCTAAATACAAAGAAAAGAGAAGACACCGTCAACGTCGTCACTATTGCCAAAAAATCTTTATATCGAATTTTTTCACATCGTCACTCCAACTTCAAGTAATAATAATAATGACGGTAATAACAAGAGAAGTGACAAAAACATGGTGAAAATGTTGTTGGGTGAATAATGTGTTTCACGAGCCATTTTTGAGGAGGAATTCCTGTTCAATAATCATGATGATGATCCTTTGTGCGTGTGACACAAGATTTATGATGTGTATTGACAATTGACAACATTGAGGATTTTGTATTTTTTATGCTCATGGTAAAAAAGAAAAAGAACAGAATGAAAAGGAGTGGGTCCAAAGTTAAAATAGAATAATATTCCAAATTTCACTATAATATTTGTCTTTTGTCCAGGACTTTCAATCAAGTGGATTTTTATCATTTCACTCGCATTAAGTAATATTATCACTTTTGAGTTTAGTATTAGGTATTAGGTTCGCTAATGGGCAAAACAATTAGTGTGCATATCCTCACACCCATTAAACATGAAATTTCTTGCTAAGTCCACACTAAATGAATAAATGTGAAATAAATGTCAAATGCCAAGTGCTAACTGCAGAGTTCATTAGTTTCTCCATTCTACAATCTTAAATATAAATACTTGTTGACGTTTCAGTCTTCAGTTTTGAGTTTTGAATTTAATTCTACAAGTAAAGTACATATTAATAACATCTGTGGTATAAAACTCTGTGCTAAAAATTATACAGTTTTTTATCTACAGTCAACATTCGTCATTCAATATTCAATGCAGATATTAAAAAGTATAGGGAGATTATTTATAGAATAATTTGTATTGAATATCCAAGTAAAAGAGTGATATGCTGATTATTCGTAATTCTTAATTCTAGTGAATGTACTTGAGTAGGTTCTCATTAAAAACGTAAGAGATTGACAAAAATAACAAGAAATGTGTGTAATGTGTAATTATGAAGGTTTTCTCCTTAATGAAAAAAAAACACCATTTACTTTTTATGTCATTCTTGATTCTTGATTCTTGGTATGGAATAATATTGTAAGTGTGTATTTATTTGTTTATGATGTTGAACTACAACTTTTTTGATCTTGAACTTGCTCATTTGTTCCAGTATCAAGTGTCGAGTGTCGAGAGTCGAGTGTCGATCCAACATGCGAAACATATTAAAAATTAAAAACACATGATCAGAAATCAGAGTGACAGAGGACATGCAGAAAAGACAAGAAATATCAAAGAGAGAGAACTACTTTATATTTTATATTATTTTATATTATAGATTTACAAGTAGAAAACACTCACCTTGAACTCGTTCTTTTTATCTGTTTTGAGTTTCAAGTTGTTTCAGATATCAGAGCAGAAGGAGAAAAAGTAGCTAAAACTATGGGATTTTCTGCATTATATAACAATCAAGTCAATTTAAATACCACATGATTTTTACCAAGAGCATTAGATATTTTAGCCACATGTGACATGTGTGTTGTTTGTTGTTTGGAGTGGAGAAGGCAGATCGTCGTCAAGATTATTACAGAAATGTCTTATTATTATCCAAACTCCAAACTCCAAACTGATTAGGCGAGAAACAAGAAAATGTGATGGGTTTTTTACTCATCATTTTTTTCAAACTGTGACATTTACGAAGTGGAAGTGTCAAACTGCTAAAATAATGGTGTGCTCCGTGTACTTGCTTTTGTGGGTACTGCACATTATTGTACATGCTCTTCTTCAAGAGGAGTTATTTTACTAGCCGATAATATCCAAAATTGGAAAAGTGATAAAGAGATAATATTATGTGCTCATTTATTTTTTCCCCTCCCTCCCTCTATTTTTCTTCTGTGCAAGAAAACACGGGTTGCTCAAACTTCAATGTACATAATATTAGAAATGTATGTATTTCTGGTCTCTGGTTCTGGTTCTGGTTCCTTCAAGATGCAAGAATCAAGAATCGAGACGGGTGCGTATGATATGATATGCGTGTGTATGTTGTATGTGGATTCTGGTTGTTTTTGGGAGAATAAAGCACTCAACTCGCATGTCCTCTTGTCTTAATGGGCACAGTTGCGTAACTTGCTTAATTCATATGTGGTCCTCCAAACATAATAAATCATCAAATGGGAGAGGAAAAACTGAGAACTGAGGAACATGGTCAAAATAATGATGGTAATAATCATATTTCTCTACATTCTAGATCCCAGTAGTTTCATGCGGTATCAGATGCGGTTAGCTCACTAATAATAATCAACCACCACATTTCGAATTTCTAATTCCAAATGTGTGAAGGAATCCTCTCAAAATATTGAACATCCTCAATTCTCGATTCTCAATTCTCAATCCATTTTGCATCCGCACGCACCAGACTCTGCCTTTTCTCTACCGTGATTCATATTTCTTTTGAATTTTCAATCAACTCTCAGCTCTCCTGTAGGTACGAAAAATATGGATGTTTAATATGCATAGAAAAACAGTAGTCAATAGTCAACGTCCGACTTTGGTCGTACATAAAAAATCCCAACTCCAAACTCGAAACACAGACATTTTATAAATCATGCTCAATAATAAAGTCACGGAAAATCAATAATCAATTTGTACGAGAATCCAGCCATTCGTCATTCCTCCTCGTCTAAATAAAACATTATGGAATATGGAATTTCAGGAAGTTCACCTTCTCCATATTCATATTCATTTCCATTCCACTAAAAGACAAAACCGTTTATACTTTTATGTGTTTCTTAAGAGACTTGTCTTCTTTTAAATACTTTGATGCTTCTCATTTCTCATACACGCCTTAAATAAAGGAAAAAGAAGATGACTAGAGAAAAATAATAATCTATTCACACTCAACTTTACTTGTTCAACACTGAACATTGAACATTGAAGATATTTCGGCATGTTGTGTTTTGTGTGCACAAGTGAAAAGTGCATAATGCATTAAATTAGGTAGGAAGTAGCAATTGGATTTAATTTATGGTCATGCTTAATCCGCAGCCGTAGTTTGTACTTTGTACTTGTATTTGTATTCTTTATTTGTGTTCAACAATATCACCATTCCTCTAAACTCGGTTCAAGTACATTTATCATGTGCATTGCAAAAAGAATGGTCGTTGAAAAGATGTGCATCTTTTCCATATTCTCTGCACTCCATCCTCCATTCATTCCTAATTTCTATTTTCTAGTTTCTAGTCATGTGCACTCGAAACACGGAACACGGAAAAAATACTTGCATCTCTTTTTTAAGTAGCAGAAGTCTAGTAAATAAGTTGTGTAGTGAATAGAGAGTAGTCAGACGCATTCAAAGGAATTAAGTGGCTACATTTTAGATTGGTTCAAGTAGGCAGTAGTCGTCCAATTATATCATCACATTTACAACTTACAACTCACAATCCGCTTTCCATCCATTTACAAACGCATGATAATTGAGAATTTGCTACTTTACACCACCAATTTCCTCAGCCTTTTACATTTCACTTTTGACGTCCTGCTGATTATCAGACACATTTTTATTGTCTTCCAGTCCTTTCAAGAGAAACATTCGTACAAGTGTAAAGTCAAAAGCTCAAAAGTGCATGCATTTCTTATTCACATCTTTCCTGATTATATTATACCAACGGAACGATGATATTGAATCTAATGAATAAAATTCTTCCGATGTGATTGTTCTAAAACAGTTGCATAGAAAATCAAAAGAGACAGCTCATTAGTACATTTTTGTTCTTCAATTTAGAGATTTCCGGATCAGCTGGATCTACCTGCAGCATTCATCATGATAAACAACTATTTACAAATCTAAAATCAGAAATCAGATGGAAATTATAAATTGCAAATGAAAGCCGCTGAACTTGATAGAATAATAATAATAATTAGTGTGTTTAGTGGTGAAGACCACCTGCTCTTTTTGCAGACTGCAGACTGTGCAGGCTCAAGTTAAATTGCAAGTTGATTGAAAATTGAAAGGGTGCAAAAAGAATAATAATAATAATAACATTTATGTAACTGTCATAATCACACGGACGGTATGAAAAATATCATTTAAACTGTAAACCGTAGACTTGCAACAGTTACGAACATTTTCTCTACTCCTTCCAGCATCATCATCAATAATAATAATATTGCAATGTAATGTGTTTGCACTAAATGAAAAGTATTACTGTAGTTTAATTAAACAATTGAATTCAACTGTAATATGTTGATAAGTCTCTGAAAAAACCTTTTTGAATTGCATCCTGTTTCCGGATCTCAAATCTCTTCTGCATTCGCATTTCGCATTCTCAATTCTCAACTTGTTGCACTGAGAACAAAACTGTGGAAGAAATAAAAGAAATAAAAAATAAATGTCTACTGTTTTTTGTTTGCTTTAAATGTTTAAATGCGAGTGCTACATTAATTTGTGTAATTGAATTCCTGAGAATAAGTCTTTGCATTCTTCTTCAAACTGAAGCCTGTATAATAATAGTAATTAGTCTGATATCAGTATACTGCCGTTTGTAGATACAAGATATAAGATATAATATATAGCCTCGTAATAATATTATGTACATTTTTATTTACACTTGCGACTTGTGTACTTGATCTGCTTCAAGATACGAAATGGCAAATTGCAAAATGTTATTTAGTCGTTAGTTGGTTCAGGTGTTTTCAGCGTTCAGCCTCTCCACACATATTTCAAATCATCAGGTTTCTTTCATGTTGGTTTCGTAGTCGTTCTAAATTCTAAATTTTCCAAGTCACGTTCAGCGTGGGCTTTTTCTCCGTCACTTAAAACTTAAACCCTCTGCCATTTTTTTTTGCTTTCATTGGCAATGTTTATTTTGACGTGATGATTCAATACAGCTGTAGTCTAATCTGCCTTCAATAAATATGTAACAAGAACACACTAATATGCCATGCAAATGATGCTCGATACTCTACTCAGTGTTCATCAAGTTTTCAGCGTGTAGTACTGTTTTTTCTGTTGGGTTTCTTGTTGTTGTTTTGTGATGTGGAATATGCAAATGAAAAGTAGTCCGTAAAAACTTGATTGTTTACATATTATGCATTATTATTATAACTATTAACTCTCATCATTCTTCTCATCATCAGCATCATCATTATTATTGTTATTGAGGCAATATCAATTACACAGGATAAAATTTCCCCCTCAGGCAATATTTTATGGTATCTTTGTGAATTATTGAGTGTTGAGTAGGGTTTACATTCTACATTTTACATGTAATTCTTTTCCGTTAGATGCAAAATGTGAAACAGATCATGTTATGTAAAATGTAAAATACAAAGTGGAAATCCGGATTGTTTGTACATGCGTTTTGCAACATTTGTATAATATTTAATATTTAATCCATCGTGTAAATTCCAGTCCATACCGCACGTAAAATATCCAAGTTTCAAGTTTGTTGTACAGCATACAAAATACAAAATATTACAAGTCTTCGGCAGTATTGAGTTTGGATGTTGAGTATGTCGTGGAATGTGTAAAGGGTAAATCTATTATAATTTTTAATTAGCTTCCAGTTATGACGACACTTGAGGTATTTTAACTAAACTAGGAGACAACCTTATGAGTTTCTGCTGAATATTGTACAATTTTCCCGGTTCTGAGTTCTGATGAAGATTGGCCTTTTACTACAAAAGGTTTTACTCTTGTGTGTTGTGTGTTGAGTACAGTACGAGTTCAAAGGGATTATTATGAAGAGTCTATGTATTGTGTAGTGTACAAACTGGCAAATGAAAGTACATGCATGATTTTGCAAATTGGCTCATCCACGATTTCTACACACATAATATTATTGTATTCTGTATTATTGTATTCTGTATCCGTTGCGTAAATGGTAAATGTCAGTACCGGCAACCGGCACCAGCTCGTAGTTGCGGGAGTTAAAGGTTGCAAAGTATAAAGTAGGAAATATCTGTGTACAAAATGTATTTGCTAGAGTAATACTCAAATAGATTTTGGAGGAAAAACTTTGTTCTTTTCTTAGACAGTTTGCTACTTTTTTCTAGATTCTTGATTCTTGATGTTTGTCAGTTGATTTTTGAGTTTTGAGTTCCGCGTTGTGAATTAGACATTAGAGGTAGAAGGTAGGGAGTTGCGTATTGGGCATACCTAAGACACTTGTACTCGAGATAGGTCTGTGTTTGTCTCCTCTTTTCTTCTCTTTTAGTTATTCACCTCTTGTGCATGCTTTTCCAATTTCAAATGCTCTTCTCTATTTCGTATTCCATATTCCATGTGTATACCACGGGAAAATTTCTTTCATGAAATAACATAGAGATCCTATGCTAGTTCTATGTAACATATTTTTTAGCATT
>JAQGBH010006604.1:0-12212 GCA_034698265.1 Sminthurinus aureus | reverse complement strand
CACTTTCCAGCCACTACGACCACTTTTCCGGCCACCGACCACCAGAATCTCTCGGGATTGTTAAGCTCAGCCCATTTTTATCTCTGTTGATAATTGGTAAACAAGAGTCAAAAGTCTACGAGTTTCTTCCAAGATAATATAAAACTCCGTTTTTTTGGCTCTGTTAACAAAGCACAGGGAAAAGAAAACAAGAGCAGATTGATTAAAGTAAACAGTAAACAGGCTCGCTTTCAAATCCGTCACTTTTTCATTATGAACCCATGAAAAATAAATCAATGTCTGCAAACCACAAAACCAAACTTGTGACTTGTGATGATTCATGATTCGTGACTCCAGATTGGAATTGGATTTTGGACTGACGAGACAAAGTGCAAATAGAATAAAATAAACATGCAAAAATCTAAATGAATCAAGTTTTTACAGTACGATAAATTATAAAACTCGTTGGATTTTTTGTATTCATTTTGGTGTAAAATAAAAAAATTGGAATCGATTTTTGACTATACACTTTGACATTTCAAAAATTGGCTGAGCTTAACAATCCCGGGGAAATTTGCAGAAGCTTAAAAACAACATCAAATAATCTAAAACACTTCACTGCTTTTATTGAAATTTTTTTTAAATAATACGAACTAGTAAACATCGACAATTGACATCCTAATTACACACTCCTTAAATAAAAAAATATACACCAAGGAATCATGCACTGCTTAATTAAATACTGCTTTTATTAAAATAAAATAATAATAAAAATAATAATACTAAAAGCTAAAAACTGCACAACTTAATTTTACATCTTTATTCTTCATGCTTCAGAAACTTTCGAAATTGTTTCCAAAATTCCAATCTTTTCATCTCGGAGGACAATTCCTTCAGTTTTGGCACGTCGTTGATTTCCAGCACTTTCAAAGGCTGCGGTTGAGATTGAGAATTCTGGACCTTTGCAGCCAGTTTGTGAAGCGGAAACCCACGAAATTTGGTGGTGGACCTGAAAAACAACGAAAAATCAAAAGGTTTAAAATTTTAAACTTGCTTCCAGCCTTCAAAACCTCAATAAAAAGTTACAAAAACTTGTACAAAATTACGGATCAGTTGCAAAATCGACGAAAAGTCTGACAAAATCCTTTGAAAATTTGTAGTTTGGGTCCTCTTTGTCAATGTGGAAGACGTGAGGTATGTGGAATTGCTGAGCAAGAAAATGATTAGACAACTGATTTAAATTTTAGCAAATGCTAGAAAAAATTGCTAAATTACCAAAAGCCGCAAGAACATAGCAAACATGAAACATTAAAAACTTTGTAAAAATTACCTGGACTAGGTCATCACAATGAGAAACCCTGCAAAGAAGAGCAAAGAATCCAATTTAATAGAAAATGTACAAAAACTTGACGCTCAAAAAAATGACGCCAAATTACAAAAATGAAATTTTTCAAAATGGCGTTTTTAAAAAATTACCCTAATTTCGGCAAATTTCCCGAAATTTTAGTCTTCGAGCGCTGTAGCTCCAGATGTAAAAGGAGATTGAAAAAACTAGGTCCAATTTTATTGTAATTGTACGGATAAACCGCAGTCCCAGTTTTAGCAACCGTTTCCCATGCCTAAAACATGACAAGAAATTAAGAACTTAATAAAATTTCAAATTTTCAAAATGTCGAAAGTCCTCAAATTGAAACAGATACTTTTGGTTTCATTTGTTAGTTTTTGAATAAAATGTACCTGCGTAATTCCACTGAGGAAAAATCCCTCAGTCACTGCAAAAGTCAACTGGTCAAAAGCTTCAGGACTGTCTAATCGCTGACCCTTTTCAAAATGAAAATCTCTAATTTCTCCCGCCCTTTTCTTCTCCGCGGGTGACAAAGCGATTAGCGATTCTGCAAAATCAGGCCAATTTTTTTCAGCTACCTGTCGCACGGTTTCATTTGCGTAATAATCCACCAAGAAGAAAATTCCTTCGTCTTGATTGTAGCCGGTTAGCCACGGAACCCGCGTGAAATTTCCCGCCTCCATCAATTTTGCAGGGTGGTCTGAGAGAAACGTGTTTTCGTCAAGGATCGTTTCGATCGTGGGGACAAAAATGTCGGAGAATTTAGGCAGGGGCTAAAACCCAGCACAAAATAAAACATTAGCCGTTTACTTTATAGAAGTTTCGCCATGCTGAAAACTTTGTGCTTGTTTTTACCTCGAGTTGAACTTTATGTGCGTCCAAAAGAACAGCAACGTCTAGGGTTCTGAGACACTTGACCATTTCTTCAGCGCCCTCTGTTGGACAATTTACAGACTTTGCATAGGTCTTTGCTTGATCAATCGGATTTTCATTGAAAGCCCACGGATTTGTCGCCACTCCGGATTGAGAGACGGCGGCGCTGATAATTCCTAAAAAAAATAGCCCAATTCGGGCGGGAACATTTAAATTTTGAACGGTACAAATGCTTAAGAAGATGATTCCAAATATTCTCACCATCAAGTTTTTGGGAAAGAAGATGATAGTGCACACTGGCGCCGCTAGAAAGCCAAAAATAGCCGAAAATTAGCAAGCAGTTATTTTAAGCAGAAATCGTTAAATTCTATGCAAATATTTCGCGCTAACGTTTGATACGAAAAAAGTGGGAATTACCCTGAAGATTCGCCAAATATGACAATTTTATCCGGATTGCCGCCAAATTCCCTAATATTTTGGCTGATCCATTTTATCGCCATATTTTGATCAGCCAGGCCCATATTCCCGCGTGCGGATTTACTCCCGCTGTTCAAAAATCCGAGCGCGCCAAGCCGATAATTCAAAGTGACTAGAACTACATTTTTGTCCATGAAATAATCCGGCCTGTAGAAATTGGATGCGCCACCGCCAAAATATCTGCAAAGAAACACCAAATGCGAATCAGAATGTCTTCTCTGACGAGAAAAAATAAAGTTTTGTTTGTCTACTCACCCGCCGTGAATCCCTGCAAAGCAAGAGAAAATAGCCGTTGGCGTAACAAGAAAAGTTTGAGTAAAAGTGCTTCATTGAATTTAAAAATTTATGGATGCAGAATAAAATTGTTTTGAGACTTGAACTTTGAACAACTCACAGACTAAAACAGGAAAAAGAGTTCGCTCTGGCACATCCTAGAAAATTGCGAAACGCTATTACGTGTTAGCAATCCAAATTCATCACGAAATTACATAGTTTTTTAAAATTCTATAATTTATATTCGTCTTGGTTACCACGGGAACATGAATGTTGAGAAAGAGACAGTCCTAAAACAGGTGGAAAATACGAAAGTTTTTCTTAATTTTGGTGACTGTGAAAAATCTAAAAGAAAAGTGTACATTTTGTTACATTTGGACAGTTTGACTCACTTCTTTTCCAGACACAGTTTTGAAAACCATGTAAACTTGAGCACATTCACTTCCATACTCAGTCGCATCTCGCACGCCTTCCCACTACAAAAAAACACAGGGAAAATGAGCAATTCATGTTTTTCCAATACAAATTACAATACAAATTAACATTTTCATTCCCCTTTGATGTAATTTACAAAAATAAATAATTGTTCCCCCACTTGCCTTTTCCACTGGTTCTGGTCTCTAAAAATGGAAACAATTTAAAACTTTAAAATGCATAATTCAGAAATCATTTATTTGTCTGAGATTTTAAATGAACGTGAACAATTTACAAATTTATTTATTATCTTCGTAAATCAATCCGTACAAAATTGAAATTTGAAATGCCAGCTTTACCGCATATCGCAACTCGTTTATCGGCGGCCTGGCGTATCTGCAAGTGTAAAATTTTAAATGAAAATAAAAGTACAATGAGCCGACTGCGGAAATGAAAGCGAAACATGAACATGAACATGAGAAACACGACAAATTAATGTGTGAAACTGGAAAATGTTTGGTGAATTCTATTCTCGGATTTGAAACGTCTAGAATTGTATTTACAAAATTAAGCTACTTGAAAAGAACCCGCAGTTTAAGAGACAAAAATTTTAAACGGCGTCGGAATCTGACAGAAAATTGTAGTGAAAAACTAAAATTTGCCGAATGTTAACGCAACTCGAAATTTTAATCTCAATTTGTGCACGCCCTGCTCAAGTAGAAAGGAGAGAACAGTTTTGCAACTCAAAATCAACTAAAAGTTATTCAGATTTAAGGACCGGTCTTTGGAACTAGGCGCGCTAAGCAAAACCTAAGCAGTATCAGTTGGCGCCATCAGCAGAAAAAATGGCGCCGAGACAGAACAAGATGGCGCCCTGCTGTTTCGGTTTTTGTGACGTTTTAATGTTGATTCCTCTTTTTACGATTTTTGAGCCTTTTCCTCCATTTTTGCATATTTTTAGCGATTTTTGAGCCATTTTATCCATTTTGTGCCTTTTTTTCGATTTTGGCGCCCTTAGCGGTGCTTATGTTGCCTACCCCTAAAACCGGTATTGATTGTATTTGTGTTTTGTGTTTTGTGCTTACGGAATTCCGAGCCACTCATTAAATGCTCGTCCATCTCTTGAAAAACTCACGGTTCCTTTCACAGCGCCCGAAGAGGCTACAAACACACAATCAAGAAATCCGCCATTTTGTAGCACATAAAAAACCCATAAAAAATACAAAAACACTCAAATAAAATGACAGCATGTTCTCACTATTGACGATTCTGCCATCACGTTTCCGTTCATTTCCTTGTTTTGTTGTCGTTGTTTCAATTGTTTCTCCGTTTAAAGTTTCCTTCTTGTTGCTGGCACCATAAAAGTAGGCGAGAAGTAGGACAAACGTGGCTAAAATGGCTCCTTTGCGCCACATTTTATTTGTACTACAATTGTGTGAAAAGTTGTCGGAAAATGGATTTATTGGTAACTATGGAAACTCGATGATTGATTTTGATTAGAAACGGCCTGAGAGGTTAGAAACTAGAGACCAGAGATTCAAGATGGATGCAAAGAAAAAGACGAGCGAAATACTTGCAATCAAATGTCAACATCAACATCAATACCAAGAGCAAGATGCGGACTGGAAATTTGCATGAAAATGAAAATGAAAATACAAATCATGTACATGAAATGGTTTTGGTTCAATTGAATAAGTTGGAGTTACATAATATGAATACAAAATCTGTCTATTTTTTACCTGGAGCCCGAACTTTTTGTTAGCCATTTTTTACGCTCAATCCTCTGAATAGCTAATTTTCAAAAACAATTCTACACACAAAATAAAATAAATAAGCGTGCTTCTGCAATCTATGATATTTCTGTAAATAAGGAGGATTGTTGATTATTGATTGCGATGGCGTGGTGAAACCAGTTCTCAGCACAACGCGACACACAACATAGACAATACACAAGTCTTTTCAACTCCCACTTTTACATTTTACATGCCACAGGAAAACAAAACAATGAATCCTACAGAATAATAAAATGTGTCAATGAACTCCGCATGAAAGAAATAGACGAGTTGGATTTCCCTTCTTTTGTCTTGAGAAGTGGATAACAAGAGTAAATAATGCAAGACACCAGACAGCACAGCAGGCGCCGTGGTGGGCGCATTTTGGTTTCGACTTGGTACTGGGGATAATTATTATTTTATGCCATTTCTACATTCTACAAGCGGATAACACGAAGCTGGTGATCCAGATTTTCCATTTCAGAGCTGGAGCGTAGATTGCAGATTGCGCTGAAAGCTGGGAAATTAAAATATAAATGTAAATAAATGAAAAAAATGTTGGTTTTTTACGAATCAAAGCTGAGTACTGTTTTAATCCTGTGGGTCAATAGACAGTTGGATTGCGCTTCGCACTTGTACATATCTGGGGCAAATTAAGACGTCGCAGTATTTAGTCTCACTATGCATTTTGTGCCTAGGAAAAAATGACATTTTAATATTGAGCTTTGCTACGGAAGCTTTAAGCACCGGATTTATTCAAGGTTCAAGGTTCAAGGCGATGCAAATTCGTCATGAAGTGAGGATTTTTGATTTTATTTACAATAGGATAAAACAGAAAACTCGTTTGGCCTTTTTTATTCAGTTTTGTGCAAAACAAAACATTTTGGGATAGATTTTGTAAACTTGGAAATTTTGAAAATTCAAAACCCGGGTTTTCAAAGTCTCTTTATTCTTCGCGTTTCACTAATTTTGAAATTTTTTCCAAAATTCCAATCTATTCATCTCGGACGTTTTCTCGTTTTTTGAGAAAACTATCAATTTAGTTGGGTCAGTTTCAAAGTAAAAGTTGGTGGTGGTTGTCTGAATTTAGTAGTTCCTTTTTGTTCGGTAGAAGAATGTTGACATTTGGCTGAGTAACGGAGAAAAACGTTTTTGAGAATTACAGCAAACACAGACTCTAGTTACTCATAAAGAAGTTCCGTTGCTATGGGATTTCTTCACTCTAGAAAAATTCAAAGTTGCCGCTAAAATTATTTTTTTATGTAGAAAAATAAAAATCATACGACATTAGCAAGAGCCGTCCAAATCTCCAAATGTCGGATCTTGGCGGGATGAAAATGTACAATTATGGCGGAAAACAATGAGGAAGAATGAGGATTGCCGTCATGTCGTCATATTTCCTGATGAATCTGGGTCACATTAACAACATGTCCCGTAACTTTTCGTTCACAATCACAGTTGAGTTTATCTGTATTCCGTATTCCGTACTCCGTATTCAGTCTGTGGTATAGAATAATATAGAACAAGGAAAAGGAAGAGACAAATGAGAGAAAAGTGACTGTATGTTTCCTTCCTCGTTCCTTGTCCTTATCTTTCCGCTTACATTGTCAATTGTTAATTGGCACAGACCACGGAAATTAGAACTGCGCCTGAATTATTGAGCAGACTTTGCTTGTGAGTATTGAGTATTGAACATTGAGCGTCTTGCAATTAGTCTAATTAATCAATGGCTAATCCATAGTCTATGCTTCCGCATTCCGCATTGATTATTGATCCGACATCGAGTATCGAGTATCGAGTGAACGGGGCCAATTTGCTATATATTGCATAGTGCAATGCCAATGGACAGCAAATTAGGATATTTCCGGCAGGTACATTTTGTCCAAGAATTTGGATTTTCCGTTGCGCACAATGTACAATGCACAATGCACAATCCACCTCCGTCTCATTCATTTTACTTCCATGTCTTTAAACGCGACGTACACATCGTCTTCCTCTTGTGTACGTCGCGGCCTACTTCCCAATTAGTCGTAGTATCACTCACAACAACAGGAAACAACAACAAATCCCGATTCCTACTTCCTACTCTGATTTAAATTCATATTTTTACCAAAAAGATTTCCTGGTTTGGTCAACCAGAAACAACCAGAAACGTGTCCCCTTTTTCAAATACAAGCAAGGCAAAATATAAACTGAATTCATGAAGTCATTTTTGGTCTGGACCTCAAACCGAACACACCTCAAAATAATACAATATTAACAAATCCCATGTGGAAAAAAATTGAAATTTGAAATTTGGAGACATGATCAAAGTGGGTGTTGTCAAAATATTCGCCACCTATGTGAATTTCGGTCATTTTGCGGGCTGGTATCCATATTTTTACTCTGAGAAAAAAGGTGAGTTTCTTTACTCCGAGACGGAATGGAGGTGGAGAGGACGATGCCTCAATTTGGTGTTGGTCTTTTTGTACGAAATCCTTCTGGTGGGAAGAGCCGTTGAATCTTGGCAGGATGAAAATGTGGGCGAAGCTGTGAAAATGAGGAAGGCGCTATTTGCCGTCTTGTATGTGGTGATGAATCTGGGTCACATCATCAACTTTCAGAAAGTCGCGGAGCATCACAATGTCTTCAATACGATTCTGGAAACGATGAACCTTACAATCACAGGTCCAACTGACGACGGTAATAAATTCAAATTTCAAAATTTAAATTAAAACATTTCAGTAATTTTCCTTGCTGTGGATTTTGAACTTTGAAGGAATTTTAAAACTTGGAGCCTTAAAAGAGGAAAAGCATAATTTTACTTGGTGTATTTTCATTTACTAGAAGCAGTAAAAAAGAGTCCATCAACAAGGACAAAGAGGGCGCTGGTGACGTTCGTGATTTGGAACGGTTTGGCGGTTCTCATGCGAGCTCTCCCCGCTTTGACCAAGCCTGACACACCCGATTTATTTTCATCCTTGGCGCCCAACCCGCGGGCACTCCCGCTGTGGGCGAAAATGGGCATCTGCTTGATCCACATGAACATCACGGGATTTCACATCTTTTCAACCCTGATTCACGCAGATGCTCATCTCATCTACGTCACTGGAGTGATTCCCGTCATTTCACAAATGTGTATTAAAGACGAGAAAAACAGAGGCGGAGACAGAGGAGGAGAAATTACTGAAGCAGGAGCTCTCGCCAGAGGGCACCACCATCTGCATGTTCTTCAAAGTGCTTTCAAGTCCGTTTTCGGCCTGGGTCCGCTCACGTTGGAGCTGGCTGCTCTCTGTGCCGTCATTCTCAATTTCTATCTCGCTGTGGTATTCATGGAAATTCGCTCCTTCGTTCGCGGGCTGTTTTGTCTCGCCATGCTTTTGCTCATCTTTAGCGACTTGGCGCTGGTTCGTGAGGTTTCCATGGGGATGGTTCAGAGTTGGCACAGAAAATTGAGGAGTGGTTGTCCTGGGTGGTTCGTCAAATTTCGGAGGAGTGTCCAGCCGCTGGGAGTCACTGTTGGCGATTTCTTCTTTGTGGACCGGGCATTTCTGCTCACCGTAATTTCAATCGCAATTAATCAAACGTCCAGTTTCATCCTCACCTTTAGACATTAGACATTAGACATTAGACCTTTAAACTTTACACTTGACACTTGACAGGCTGCCACATTTTTTTGCAAAAAAATCCGTGTGAAAATTTTTGATTCTGCAAGTCACATTTACACGGAAAATGGCTGATATTTTTTAGTAAATAGAAGCGGAATGAATGAATTAGCATCAAATTTTAATTTTGTCTGTCAGATGTTTGAGACTCATGTTAATTGCCTGAGCTTGCGAATAATTCGGACAAAAATCTTTGAGAACGAGTTGCGCCAAATATTCATAAAAACTCTAATCGGCGTCGGAATCAAACATTTAACCACAGTTTTGAATTGTCATTTTTCAAGTTCAAATTTTTGCATTTCATGATTTTCAATTTTCATTGGACAAGTCTGCTGATTAAAAACTCTTTGCAATGAGATGTTTCGTGAACCATTTCAAATCCAAAAATTTTTAGCACGTCTAATAATAAGTATTTTCCATGGAGGATGTAAGCGAACAAGTAAGGGAAACGGTCAAACGGTAACAGGTGTTGAAAAGTTTGAGGTTTGGGTTTTGTCAGCAAAAAAAAACCAACCCTTTGTCGTAAAATCCGTTACCATGGTAACCGACTTTGTAAATAGTGAAAAAGAATAATGGCCCAGAGTGGAAATAAAGATTCAGTCTTAACAATCGATAATCAATACTGCACTGGCTTTTGAGAAATTTGCACGATGACTTGTTGTACTTTAGAATTTGGAATTGGGAATAATTATTTTCAAGATCAACGCCGTTGGAATCGTTTTTACTTGTTTTAGCTTCCTCATTCGATGCAGGTTCATGTTGCGACCACCAAAAAGCAAATTCATCCACAATTCCGAGTAGGACAGGCAAGTAGCTGGCGAAGGATGCGCGTACCACAATCCTACAAAATTCAAACGGCGTCGAATTCCTTCAAAATTGATATTATTCAGTTCAGTCCACTTTTCACGTGCAAAATCAACAAGAGTGGTGGGTAAAAATGGAAACTAGCCGAGTTTTCCTACCTTCATCCTTTATTCATCTTTCACTTGTAATCTGTGAACGGTTTACAAAATCTGTATTATTTTGCGTATTTCAGCTATCAAAATAGCACAATTAAAACGGTGTAATAAGTTTGTTGTTTTGCAGCAAAAACAAGCCTAAAACCGCGCTGTTTATGGAAAAGTACACATTTAATTTAGACTGAATGTTATTCAACTTGTCCGTTTTCCAAGTTGAACGCCGCGTCGATTAATTGACGTACTGTCGGACATGACGAGAATAGAGAACATCATGGGAGTGCTTTGTCAATGTAAAATCTAGAATCTAGACACAGAACTGAAATTATAATTTTACAGACCCGGAAAAAACCACGGATGAGACTCAACATTTTGATTAAAACTACGTGGATGAAAACATTGAACATTGAACATGCTGTTCCAAAACTTGAGGCAATTCGTGCTCAAAATTTAATTATTTGTACATTCAAATGCCAGTTTGATTGGTCTTTATTTTTCTTGTAAAATTAAAGAGTGTGAAAAAATTATTGGTTTTTGCTACCAAAAAGTTGTAGTCCCATTTTTATGTTTTAACAGGGAGTGCAAAATCAATGGTCAATAATTTTCAATATCTATGCATCAGAGTGAATCGCAAGACAGATGATAATTTTTTACAAAGGCGTCCAAATTCATCAATGCATCCAAAAATGAACTTGTCTTATTAATTGATGATGATGAGACGTGCGCAGGGACAAAATTACTTGTTTTATGATATCAATTTTGCAAAGTACTTGTTTTTCATATTTATTTTGTACAAATCAGTTGTAATCATGCTCAAAATTTGTAGATATCTAACAATAAGTACATTGTGGAGAAAATTGTGATCCATCAATCACTTTTCTTGTTTTTTCAAAACAATTCGTCATAAAGTTTCAGAAGAACTTGAGGATTTTCCTTCTTCATCTGCTGGAAGGACTGCGTATTCTGGATTTCCTTTCGATACCTGCAAAAACAAAACAAAACAAAACAAAACAAGAAAGGTTGAAGCATGTGAAAATTATTGTTTCTTGTTTCCATGGAAACTGTTGGGAGTGGAATATGTAAATTGTGAATGCAAAGCAAAACTTTTTAGAGCTACTGATTTAACTTATGTTCAAACACGGGAACCATCTTTTACCTTTGAAAAAACTGGATCACTTTTTCCTTGAGTTTGAGAGCATTGAAAAAACTGGCCAAATAGATCAAGTCTGCTGCGTTCTCAACCTTCAAATTTGCAATCAAAATCCTCTCGCATGATTCTTTCAGCTCTTTGACGTCGTATTTGTCAGAAAATTTCAGTAATTCCGCCGCATTCTTCAACATGTCATCTTGCTCAACGCCACCGCCACCGTCATTGTCATCGCTATGACCGTGGATAGTGCCAACATACAAAAATTCCAGGAAACCTTTGAGCACCTGGTCCGAAAAACCTGAAATTTTCACCTGATTTTCTCGAGCTTCTTTCATCTCCGAATTGAACATGGCGCAAAATACCGGACTGTTTGCTGCAATGAATAAATAAACAATGAACAACGCATCAAAGATCTTGTTCTTTCACAAATCTACAATCTACAAACGTACAAAACAGAGAGATGAAAATTTACAGAGGAGCAAAAATTAGACCTGCAAGAATGATTTTAGATGCGGGAAATGATGTTCCACTTTCCGTGACCAAGGTGATGTCAGAAAATTTGGAGTTGGGCCATAGATTTTGGAGTTGGGTGGCGAGGAGCTCTGCTTGACGCTGGCTGTGCCCAGCTTTCCTTTGAAAAGAGCGTGAGCTGTGATTGTGGTGCACATGAAAAGTTGTCACAGAAACGTGGATGACTAATGAATTTTCATTCTTGATGCATTCGGACATTTGGTAACTGTCAATTTCCAATCTGGTCTCAATTTTCTCTGTTTCATCCGTCGGTGCTGCAGAGGTGCCTATTGAAAATTGAAAATACAATGCAAAGGAAATAAAGATTGATTTGTAGGACCAAAAATTCTACTGAAAAACTGAAAAAATCTACTTGTGTGTATTTCATACCTGTGACTTTAAAATAGATTTTCTTCATTTCCAAGCCCAAAAAATGGGCCTCTGCGTTCACCTGAATGATTTGACCCCTTCCACATTTCTCGAGTTTTATGGCCAAATATTCGTGGCACGTGACGCGGGAGAATTTAAGGCTCCTGAGGGTTCGTAAATATCCAATATCCAAGACAAATAGAGAAAACCTTGACATGTATTTATTTACTAAAAATTGAGATGAACCTGCAAGCAGGTTGGAGGAGCGAAGCCTAATGTTTTGCGTCGCATGAAGGTGATAGCTGCTGAAACTAGGAGCAGAAGTTGTGTAGAAACAGAGATTAAATTACGCACAACTAGGGATGTTTTCGCGTCTGGTGCTGGTTCGGGGTTTTGGCTGGGCAGGTGTGGGTGCCAGATACTGTGCATATAGTGCAAGGGCATCTTTGT
>JAQGBH010006603.1:0-12213 GCA_034698265.1 Sminthurinus aureus | reverse complement strand
TAAATCATTTTTTTTCTCAAGTTGTAGAGGCTTTAGCAGCCCGGTGAGAAAAGTGTATTAAGCTTGGTGGAGAGTACACTGAAAACAAGTAAAGTATTTTTGTCTGTCAGCCTATTTAAAAAAAATATGGGCTATTGTAATTCTTTTTGGTATGCCTAAGTATATTATAGTCTCGTTTTCGTGAGTCCTTAAAAAGAGTAGGTACAATATCTGTAGACTGGAGAAGAAATGTAATCAGAAATAAAAAAATTCTAAAAAGAATGTGTGAAATGTGAAAATTCAAATTCAAATGATGTTGTTTTAGTTTTATATAAATCTGAGTCAAACAGTATAATATTTTCCTTCCATAACTTAAGTTGAAAACCCATTTCCTTGAAACATATTTCTACTTAAATGCTTAAAAGTATTTTTATGATACAAACATTTGACATTATCTCTGTTATGAAAGCGTTGAAATATATACGTCAAGTTGACATACGACATACACAATGTCAAATTTATTATTTATGCTAATCCAACAAGACGTAAAACACTGAACTGACACAGTTTATAACAAAAGTTGAAACTTTTGTTATACCTCACGTTTTGTCCCATTAATAACAAAGTGCCCTTTTTACATTGTTTTGCATTTTGCCCTCTGTTGACTGTGGAGAGACTATTTACGTGAAATGTGCATTGAAAAACACTGGTTTTAATGGTGAAATCCACGAGAAAGATCTATGTCTGTACATAATTGAACAGAAAGGAAATCAAGGAACATTTTTCTGTCTCCTTTTCGCTGCCTTTATAGCAGCTATATTCAATGATATAGTTCAATAATAAATAATCAATAATCATCATAACTACGTTCGTCATAATAAACTTGATCTAATAATCTAACAAAGAAAAATACTTTTTTTCGCTGTGTTATCAAAAATGAATGAAACGACAAACGTTTTTGAATCCTTGACTTTTACTTGATTTCAAAAAAAAATCCGCTAAAACTCAGGTTGAAAATTTTGTCCTCCGTCTTCAGGTCAATTTCTCGGCTGCAACTACCAAATTTTAACAAAATTGGACAAGTTAATGAGAAGAAAACTTTAGTGTTGTTTAGTTAGTGTGTAATTGCACGTTTTTCACAACAAATCCGCCTATAATCAAGTCATTTGTGAAGTGGCCTGGAATTGGAAATCTAGAGAGAGACTGCAAGCCGGTGTTTTTTTGATACATATTGCATATTGTTTGATAGAATACAATCAACCTATTTTTTATTATTTTATTTTTAATATTTCTGGGTAACAAGTCATAAAGTATCAAGACTAAAGATGTATGCAAATTCAAGTACTCAAAAAACATATTGGACATTTGCAAGTGAAGAAGCCGTCGTCGTAAGTAGTCGTCTTATTATTCTTCGTCTCTATTATTACAAATTACAAAAAATACAAAAGGTATGTCTAATGTCTAATATTTATGTGTCAAGGTTCAAAGAGAGAAGACGAATAAGGATTTTATTGACCGATTTAGCACACGTGAAATGAACGTATGTTTCTATGCTTTTTTTTGTAACATATTATTCTTTGTTGCCTTTACCCTGGACTCATTTATCATATCAAAGTATATAGTAATATAATATGTACATTTTATTCTTTATTCAATGTTCTATGTTCAAATTGCACATTTCTAAATTGCAGGACGACTACAAAAGAGCATTTTTCTTGAGTGCACAAGAGGAGAAAATATTATTGAATTCCTCCGAGATCCAATTAAAAGATTTCTGTGTTAAATTTCAACCAGCGATGCCAAAGAGTGTGATTGGTACTGCTTTTCATTACTTCAAAAGATTCTACTTGTACAATTCTGTAATGGATTACCACCCCAAAGAAATTTTGTAAGTTCATTTTATTCTTTTGAATATATATTACTTATGTTGTATTATACATGAAACACTTTTTAAGTAAAACACTCTATATAAATTATAAATAAACTATGAACTCTCTATTACAAATTATAAAATACAAAAGGTATGTCTAATGTCTAATATTTATGTGTGTATATCAATGTTTTATGATTTTAGAGTCACATGTGTATATTTGGCCTGTAAAATTGAGGAATTTAATGTGACCATCCTACAATTTGTTAGTAATGTTCAAGGAAATCGAGCGAGAGCAACAGAAATCATCCTAAGTAATGAATTGATGTTAATGTCAGCTCTTAAATTTCATCTTACAATTCATAATCCATATAGACCTGTTGAAGGATTCCTTATTGACATCAAAACCCGATATGGGCAGTTATCTCCAGATTTTGATCCAGAAAAGATTCGGCCATATATTGATGAATTTTTAGACCGGGTTCTATTGACTGATGTCCCTTTACTTTATCCACCTTCTCAAGTATGTTAAACCATATAAATAATCTACTATTTCTGATTTCTTTTCCAAAATATGTTTAAATGTAAATGCATACTAGACTAGTATACTAGTTACTAGTATAGTGTCACAATATGCATTATACTATTTATTATTTACATTATATGCATTATGTATTCAATAATTATTGTAGATCGCCTTAGCTGCTGTATTACAAGCAGCAAGTAAAGTAAATCATCCACTGGATAAATATGTCACGGATATTCTCGTGGAAGACATGCATATGCTTCAAATTTTAATCGGTGCTATTCGTAATATTCGTTATATTGTAAGAACAACCTCCACTGAACCTCCTATACCATCTGATGTTGTAAACTCTCTTCGTAAAAAACTCTCAAAATGTAGAAATCAGGAAAATAACCCAGAAAACAAGTAATTTCACTGCATCAAATATCTTTGTTTATGAATTTATTATTTATCATTACATATAAGATATTTCTAAGTTTTTAATTTCCACTGAAAAAGGTACAATATGTTAATAATGACATTGCTGATTTGTTTTATTTACAGGCCAGCGAAAAGGAATGAAGATTTTGATTGAAATGTTTCTTTCTTAAAAAATTAAAAATATATTCAATATACATCGCGATTCTTAGTGGTTGGAAGTCTTCAACGGATATAATATGTAGCGCGGTACACATTCAATGTACAGTAACTGATTATTTTTAATTATTTTTCATTTTTATACATTTTTTTAAAAATAAGAATATGATACTGAATACTAAACTGCTCAAATGAATTAATTTTTGATTCATCTTTTAAAAGTATTGTAACAAGTATATGATATGAATGAAATTTTTAAAGACATTAAACATATAATATATTTAATATTCAAGATTTTCAAAACAATCAAACAACAGCTACGATTACTTTTTATTCAAAATTAAAACTTCTATTCCAGTATTTTAAAAAAAACTATTTTTATCACTTTGTATCACTAGCTTTGAAGTCATACCAATTTTCATTGGATGAGCCGTAAAGATCGGCGGCTTCTTGTAGCATGGTAAAGAGAACAAACTCCAAAATATTCTCCTATGAAATGAATTTAAGAGTTGTTTTAATTAATTAAAAAGGGTTTTCAAATTTACTCGAATTTGTAGGATAAAAAGTATATTATTATTATTTCCTTTTCAATTTATGTAAAATTTTCTTACCTTAAGTTTTAGAGGAACACGGAATTTAGGTTTCATATCATCTCTAATTTCTGTCGAATCTTCAGATTGTTTGTAGTCATCAAAGAATACAGATTGACGTTTTGTAATGTTCCTGATGTGATTAGGCCAGTTAGGTGAAAGCAATGTAAGATCCCTATTGAAAAAAGATATAAATGACTTTATGAACATGAGACTATTTTACATTCTCAGTAGTAAAGATTAAAAAGATTGCTTTTATATTTTAAAATGTAAACTTATTTTTTATACCATATAAGTTGAGAAATGATATCTTTCGCGAGATGTCGATTAAGTGGAGATAATATGAGCATTTTTCCATCTCCCCCGTTTCCATTCCTTCCTTCAGCAGGTAGTGGTTGTACGCCATCAACAATCACTTTGGTCTGCTCACTTTATAATTTTATATTCGGTACATTTAGAAATATAACATATAACTCATACTGTAGATGAATTATACATCTTTTTTTATAGAAAATAATCTAGCATGACGCATGACCTATATAATATAGAGTTACTTACTTGATTTCAAGATTATCCAAAGTACCAAACACACTAAAAAGAAAAACAGGGGGTTTAGTTCTTAATCGTTAGGCGGCGTTAGTCACACAAAAAAAAGTTGTTGATTTAGGAAATAGAAATGCCATTAAATCGGGTTGAATCATGACCCAGGAACTAAGAATACTAACCTGGGGAAACCAATGTAACAAGAAATTCCTAAAAGACGACTATATGATTGAGGTTTCTTTGGTTCATCTTGAATCACTTGTTTACTCTTGAACATAACAAATAATAACCCATCAAATGAAATTACAAATTAGTACGCTGTTTGATTTTACGGACTGTTTAATTTTTTATTTAGGAATAAGGAATAACTATTAGTAATTGGGATTCGCAGCAACGTACCATTTTTTGAAGACCTTTTTTCGTCACTACCGTCACTTCTTTGTATTCAACTAGCTCTCCCCTCCACAGACTTTCCTTACGACGAAATCGATTGACCCTGTCAAAAAGGGATAACAAAATATCAAAAGTTTAGTCGTCTTATAGCATGTACATAGGTTACTATATTTATGTATATAATGATAAGTGATTTTTCTTACGCAGTAACATCTTCTATCCAGCATCGAATAGTCGTAGAGAGAATTTGATTCACATTTCCTGCTTCAATAATTACTTGACAAGCACATTGTTCCTATTGTTTGAAATAATGATAAGAAATGAAATAAAAGAATAAAGAATACAGTAAAGAGGTGAATAATGCAGAAAAATAGTGATAAATATATATATACATTTGGTGAAAGTATTCCAATGTTCGGTAGAAACTTGATACTAGTAGAATTTACAAACGTAATCTCAGGCCATGCAAAACTCATACTATGTTTTGCAGACAAATTCGTGATAAATATCAAACTTGTACTCCGGCCTCCAGTAGGAATAAAATGAGGGAAAACGATTCTTGTTGGAGTTATAACAATAGGAACAAATGGATCAAAGATTTCAGAATGACGAGGTTCTGGATCTGGATTCAAAAATACTTGTTCAGCCATTGCTGCTTTCCCTTTCAGCTCAACAGTTTTCCATTCATCATTAGCAAGAACTCTCAGCGGTGCCTGTAATATATGTATAATTTATACGGTATAAATAATAAAAAAAGTGAAAAAAATAAGTTTATTTTTACCATTTAAGGTGCTATCAATCAAAATTAGAAAAAGTGTAATAATAATTAATAATTATTATGCATTTTATAGATTTCGGTATTAGATATTAGATATTATAGCATATGTACATTGTAAGTTTTAAATTCCAATGGTGCAAATCTAAGTTTAATCGGTGTCCAACTTTTTGGTAGAGCAACCCCTTCTGGAGTCAGACATTCAATACAGCCATGACCAAAATTTTGACCCTTAATCTTTTTGAAAGGTTCCATATCAACTTTGAATTCAGTGGAAAGGATTCCTCCATTGTAAAGCCAAAAAGACTATTGTAGTAGAATATGAGATTTTTAAATAGATATTTTAATAGATACATGTAAGATATGTTTTAACACAAGTTGTCTAAAAATAAAACTACCTACGTGTTTACTGTTTATTTACTATTTAAGTTGAAATTATAAGGCATTCTGTGTAAAATAAAACTTACAAGAATCAGACCTGAATCGGTGGATCTAAATCAGAAAGTCCAATAGGGTGGAAAATCATTTCCTCTTTGTGCATAAGTTGAAGACTTGGTTGATTGGTTCGTAGTGTTTGACCAGTTAGCTCAAGCCATACAAACATGGCAGGGTAGACTCGGAGTAAAACGGGCATTCTAAATGTACCGACTGAATCTGTAGGTTATTACAACAACAACAACAACAAATGTTTCCATTTTTTAAATTCGATACTTGATAAAAGTGGTAAAAGTATTGAGAACTGAGGACGAAATATTAAAAATTGTAAATAATTGAATGAAATGAATAATGAATATATATAATATATAGTAAATCTGAATTTTCTCTTGTCTTTTGGGTAACTTACTGTAAGTAAATTTGAAATTAATGGTTTGTTTTTTCATATTTTCAATTGTTCCAGAGTTTGGTGTGATAAGAAATTTTTCACTATTTTTTAGAGCAGCCATTGTCAGTGATTGATTTTGTTGATCTTGTCGCTTACGAGGAGATGATGATGATGAATTGTATTGTTCAATTTCCTTGTATTTGGCAGTCCATAAAGCTGTAAGTAAACTTTCAGAATCTTGTGCATCTCCAGTCCCAATAAATGATTCTTTCTGATATTCTTGTCGAAGTTGATAAAGTTTGTTATTACGAGGAGGTTGAGTATGAATTCTCCAGTATTCACTAATGTTACTTAAATTAGTAAGCACAAGAGCAAAGAGAGCAGGAGGTGATCCAATTGGAGCATCCGGAAATCTAAATGAAACTGTTTTGACATTTGGCAAAGAGCCTTCTCGAGCTGAATGCCGTAATGGTGCCATCAAATTGTTCAGTCTAAATAAAAATAAAACAGAATACCCATTGCAAAATTTCTGCACTTCATTATTCATTATGCAATATCTTTCTGCGGTGTAGAATAAAAGAAACGGCGAATGACTATGTTTTTGGACTTTAGACTTACTCTGTAATTGAAAACATTTCCCAAACTTCATTTACATTCCATGCTGGATGTTTAGCTATTTGTTGAACATGAGTTATCTTTGCAATTGCATGATCTCCCATAAATAGCACATCAATTAAATGAAGTGGTTTAAATTCAAATATCAAATTTCCATCCAAATCCTTTTCAGTACTTTCCAATTCATAATTCACTGTAAACTTGTACATAATTGGGCGATCTGGTCGGACAGTAACTTTAATTTCCACTTTTTCACCCGCTGTTAAATAAATTTGAGATGGAGAGATTTGAGTTTGATCCTTGTTATACCACTGAAGCCATTGTTCGTGTAACACGACTAAATTTGCCTGCACAACCGACTGTCCTTCGTTTGTAATGGTGAAAGTTTTTGAGACAGTGTCAAATATTTGAATAAGATCAAAATCTAAAACTTCTGGATCAACCTACAATAACATGTAAAACTTTCACTGTTACAGAAAGCACTGTATAAAAATTAAAAATAGAAAGTGATATTCTACATACTTTGAGATAACACTCATCTCCGATTCCAAACAGTGGAATTGAAATTTCATACACTGCATTCCAAAAACTGTCTTCCGATTTTGCACCCATCACTTCAAATCTGAATTTCCACGGAGCAGTATAAGATGTGTAGGCGTATGGAACAAACTTCCAAGTAATTTTAACAGACTATACCAAGAAAAAAAATAATAGGAAAAATCAATTTTAATTCATAATTCATATTATATTCCATTTCAGTTTTGGGTTTTGCATTCAGAAACATGTTGTAAAAGATTTAATTAAAATACACAGTGAAATAGGAGAAAAGAGAAAGCATTTTATCTGTAAAGTGTACATTATATGGAGCAATGATGCCTTCAGAAGGTGTAGGAGTAAAAACAGACTTTAATTTATCATCCTCATCCCCAAATTCGAGACAAAACCTTGAAATTCAAAATTAATACTGTACATGTAGAACGTTATGAAGTTACCTTTTTAAATTTTAAATACACAGTCCAAATATATATGATATAAAATGTAAAATATAAAACCTATAATGGAATCTGGATGGATTTTTCATGGAAATATGGCAACTTGTAGCGTAACCCGGGATGGTTGTAGGACATGAAATTTGATTAACATTATTTGTTGGATCAGACAAAATCGTCAAATACATTTTAGGAACTTCGGCATAACCAAAAATAGAAAGCTGAAAACAAAGGAAGAGACTTTCATTTTTTGTTTTATTTGTTTGGATTAGTAAACAAAGAAATGTTCATTTTGTATTCTGTACTAACTGGATTTTCATCTATGATATTCAGATTGGCTGAGGCTGTGTGTGTGTATGCTGCTGTGTGAGGTTCTTTAGTGTTCATGGAAATCATTAGGATTTGTTTTTCTTCTCCAGGAATAATGCCAATCAATGGTTTTGCAGAGTAAATATCACTCTTTTCAAAGTCCTTGATGTCAAAGAAAATGGGGAGATCACTTTTATTTTTCATAATGATTGTTCTAAATTCTCGATGTTGTGGTAGAGTTGGGCTCATTAAAACTCGTGAAGGTAGATTAAAATGTGGGATTGGAGGCTGCGAGGAACTTGCATAAGTATGACCTGTTTTTGATTTATTTAAAAATTCATGTTTATATATGTTTATGATTTATGCTTATTTACTTATTTACTGAACAAAGAACACTCATAAAAAAATAAAAAGTTTCTAGTTTCTGAAAATTAATTTCAATCATTATTATTTATACCTGCAACACGAATCGTACAGCAAAGTGGTAATGCTAATTCCATTGGACCAGAACAATCCGATTCTCTTCGTTGTTCAGGCACACTGAAAACACCCTCTCTTTTTTCTAAATGCTCTGAAGGACACTCAGCTAGATTATTATCACCACCACCTCCCATATCTTCAACTTCCTCCTCAGCTAAACTTTCAATTTCTGAATCATATCCACCATCTTGAAATATTCCTTTGGCATCTTTAGTTTCCTCTTCTCCTTCACTTTGAGACGTATTCTTGTCCTTTTTCTTTTTCTTCTTATCTTTCTTTTCTTTTTTATCTTTTTTATCACGTTTACTCTTCTTTTCATCCTTTTTATCATCTACTTCTACGTCACTCTTTGTTTCACCATCCGAAGCCGTACCATCTTTTCCTTTCTTCTTCTTTTTCCCCTTGTCTTTTTTCTTTGTCTTGGATTTTGATTTTTTTGGTGGAGGAAGTTCTTCTTTAATTTCTTCCATAAATTCTTCTTCTTCTTGTTCTGGTAGATCCTCTTCAATCTCCATTTCGTTTCCAACAGGCTTCGCTGATTTATCCTGTGCTACTTTACATCTAAATTCCTCTGTCAGATAATCGTAAAGATCAACTGAATGATAGTGTTTATTGGCGACAATACTATGGAGTACAGTTCCTTTCCCGTTTTGAATATAAAGTTGAAAATTGATACGTCGTGGACCTTTATTTGTATTCTGATCAGCAGTTTTAGTTTTAGTCGGTGGAGGGGTGAATGGAGAATTTCCTTTTCTCATATAGGCAAGATTTTTATCCATTTCTTCCATCTCCTCAATTCCAATATTTTCAGAACCAAAAATACTTGGTGGACCTTTGAAAGTATCTGTTGTAGTTTCCAAAGAAGAGTGACGACGGTTCAGCTCATATTCTTCTTGTTCAATCGTCACAAATTTTTCAAGGTCTTTATTATGATTATTGTTGTTGTTATCACCAGTTATACCACGACCCAACATATCCGATGATTCTATTGGAGGGTTAGTAGTAGTTGCTGCTGTTGTATTTACAGCTGTGGAGGCTCTTGACTGTTGTTCTACTTTTTCTCTATTCCTTTTTGTAAATATCCATGGTGGACCTTCTCTGTGTGGCCATATGTACGTCGTAGGATAAATATAACATTCTAATTGGCCAGCATAAAATGTATCAGGGAATTGTGGATAAAAATTTACAGTAAAGGTTGTAAAATGATGAGCATTTAGAAATGATGTCTGTGGAGAGACAACAAATACTCCAGAGGGGTCTAAAAGTATTCCACATCAGAAATGATTTTTACCAATCACAGATCACGTTTGCTTAGTTTTCTTTAAAATATATATAGATGATTAGTCAATTATTAATGACTAACGATACCAGCAAATCAATTCTTTATTATTATTATTTTACCTGGAACCCACTCAACAAGAACGTCATATGGAAGTGAACTTGTAAGAGAAAATTCCAAACCACCTGGTCTAACTTGATCATTCCTTGATCCAAAATTAAAATCTTCCTGATTTAATTTAATACCCCAGAAATCATGTTGAAAATATTCTTCAAATGTGGGAGTAGGTAAAGGTAAGAACAGTGTATCTTGTGACGACACACAAAAATCAATTGGATTTGCTACGAAAAATGGTCGCGGGATACAAACACCAATTAAATCCAAGTACTGAGGATTCTAATAATTCAACATAAAAGTATAAAATATCTTTTATCTCATATCAATCAATGCTACACATACTTTATATTATATTACATAGGAGAAAAGAGAAAGTATGTGGAATGAAAGTAACACTAAAGTGTGTAAATAGAATATTAGAATATTATGTATCTATAGACGAAATGAACAAACTTGTTGATGGAGCAGACAGTAGACTCTTTTATAAAATGTTTGAGGTTTATGTGGTCGAAAAACAATATCCACTTTTATTGTTGACCCCGCTGGAAGTTTTCCTGACATGGGGCAAATCTATATAAGGTGAGGAAATGAAAAGTCTTTGATTTTTGTAATGACTATCATCTGTTTCAACTTATTTAAATGCATGTGTACATAAATATTCAAGCATATAATATATTTGAGATTTCAGGATTGGTTTTATTTAAATTTTTAACAGTACCTTAAACACACTTTTAAAATTATCCGAGTCAAACTGAAAATCAGCATCAGAAATGGAATGATTCATCATGTCTACATGAATACTAGTCTCTGACCCATAATACTGACCTCCAAAATTAATAACATTTTGACTAAAAGCAACAAATGGACCTATATAAACACATCAGTTGACTCAATTATTCAAAGTCTATTAAGAGTCTCTTCAGGGATCTGGGTCAATAAAATATGGATAAATGAGTGCTTTAAAATGAAAGTATGCCTTCACTAAATCCATGACATTTGAGTTTTATAGGGATATTTCCAATCCAAATGAACAAGCTTGAGGTATACGCAATTGCTGGAAGTTTAGGTTTAAATAAGACTCGGAATTTAAACTGAGCATCAGCATATCCACGATTTTGTTTCGCTTGATGTTGACTACTACCAGGGACAATAAGTCCTGGAATGAAATCCAGTCGTTCAGCTAAAAGAACGTAGAATGCTTTATCATATTGTTCCATCAATTCTTCTCTAGGCTCAACTAAAAAAGGAAGCGAAGTCATTGGTGTCTTCTGAAAATTTCCATAAACAAGAAAAATAATACAATAATATTATTTATTATTTATTTCTGTCATTTTGAAGATAATTAAATTTGAAAAGTACAAAGTATTATGCACATTTTGCATGCATTTATGAGGGAGAAAATAATAATCATAAAAACTCACCGTATCCTTCGAGTTATAAAATGTAACATCCCTCACATTTTTACTTTCTACAGGAACAATACCAAAATCTAGAGCTAACTCGATAGGTTTTTCTCTGCTGAGTTCAGTCACTGGAGGATATTTTGCCAAATCAACGAGAATCTTGTTATCATCTTTGTAGATTTTATCACCGTAGGATTTACCAGTTGGATTTAATCGACAGTAACAGAATCCTCCAAGTTTCTCAGCTTCCGTACAAGATTGGCGCCCATCGACACCGTATAAAAGCTTAACACTCATAATTGTGTAATTTTAGTTCAATTTTATGACAAAACTATTGTGAAAATGACCGTACACCTAAAAACAAAAAGCTCCTCCACGATTAACGAAACAAAAGCACAAATAATATCTTTCCCTGTCTTCTTTATATAATATTATAGGAATCCTCATCAGTCCTCCATATCAGCATATACATGCACGACAAGATTAAAAATATGCAATCCTTTAAATTATGGTCACTGGCACTGTAAAAGGTGTCTTTATGAATCCTCTGTGATTCCTTGTGATTATACTTTAAAAATTCATGAAAGTTTTGTCTTAGCCTTTAATTTACATTTGACATATTATTCGTAACGAAGGAAACAACCTGAAGAGGATTTATATAATATATTATATAGAAATTATAGAAAGATAACGCGTATATTATAGCAAAAGGTAAAAATATCCTGTGTATGTTATGCATTATGCAGCATGCAGCATGTAAAATAAATAAACATTGTATAAAGTTACGCACATTGTTTTTGGATATAAAACTAGAAAACGGACATAACTTTACTTTTGCGAATAAAACTGAGCGTGTCATTACATTATTAATTATTATATACAAGTAAAAACCGCCCGTCACATGACGGGCAATATAACGTCTCAAAAAATTCATATCCGGTGGCTC
>JAQGBH010006602.1:0-12218 GCA_034698265.1 Sminthurinus aureus | reverse complement strand
TTGACGCACGAATAGAACAGAAAAATTTACATTTACATTGAAATGTAACGTTTACAATGGTTTTTACATTTCATCGGATGTACCCCTAGAATATGTAGCTGTGTATATTATGTGTGTTTGCTACGCACTATACATGCATATATGCACACATGGTTTTAATACTGAAAAAATGGTATAATTTGAACCTGTTTCAAAAAGTCTTATCGAGAAACTCAAGGTCAAGAAATTGAAAATATGCTGTACTAGTAGTTATTAATGAAAATTGAGAGAATTACATTTATTTTTTATGATAAAATATTAACATATAACTTGTTAAAGTCATTGGTATAGAAAACTAAAACATATGTGTATAAGATATGAGATCAACGAGACATATCCTAAATTTTCAGTAAATTTTTGGACGAAAAAGCACACGAGAAAGAAATAAAGTTTCTTTCTGAGATAAAACATTTCCTATTTTATATCATTGGATATTCTAATCGATTATGTATATAAGTACACAGTCATCTTTTATGAATCAGATTCGTATTCAGGATTCAGAAATTATGTTTGCTAGAAGTATATGTGCGAATTCCCCCACATTAAATATAACTACTAAAACTATTAAGTTTACATAATAGAGAAAGTTTAAATTTTTAGATTTCTTTCTTTGCTTGAATTAATTCTAAATTATACATCAGTAAACAGTAAACAGAGTAATAACACATATGATACATGCATCTACATCTACATTATATTATAATAACATAAGACTTGAATTACAAGTATATGGTCATATATACATACACATTGTTAACCAATAATTATTTTGATTATTATTAATATGTTATATACGTATATGAAATATAATATGAATACATCTTACTTAAATAGACCTACACAATGTATATATATATACATATACTATATTATGATACATGATACGCCTAGCTTTATAATCATAATATTTTGATATTTTTTTATGTTCGATCGTCAACCTTTACGTAGAAATAGATATAAAATAAATGCATAATATAAATATTATTGTTCTACTTCTTCCGCCACCCTCCAGCATATTGTACAGATTGAAAAGTTTCGCAGAAAGTAAAATTATATCTGGAGGATGGTAATGTGTTTTTTTTTTCGTTTCGTTTACACGATTTTACGATCATCATAATAATATGTATGTATGTATCATTACTAGTGCTAAAAATTGTTATGATTTAGACTATATAGTTACAAACGGATGTAAAACCTGTGTAAGTAATGAATGCTGTGAATTATAAAGTATATTTGTATAAGTACTCTCGCCCGTACGTATACTGAATACATTTTACAAGTAGGTATCACCAGTAAAAGTATTGTTATTTGTTCATTTCTCGTGTTTTTAAGTAGATAGCGGATGAAAAGAAAAAAGATAGTTTGGTTTTGTTTTTCAGTTGTCATTATTATCGTTAATCGTTATCGTCCTTTTGCTTGATTTTATGTAATACATTAGACATAGAGACATAATATATATATATATATAGTTTATGACATGAGAGGAAGGCAAATTATCATACACATTTATTTGTAGACATATATTATACAAGAAATACATATATGCTTTGAATTCGTACAACAATTAATAATATAATATGTAATATATACATTATACATGTGCAAAATAAACAATAGTATACTATACACAATGATACACACATATATTTTGGAACTCTATAAGATATCCTTGTTTCTTTTCAGTCTTATTTTCCAGTGTACACAAACCACACACGCATGATAAATATAATACTACTATCCACATGGTATAATCAGAGTATATAATATACAATAGGTCATACAACAGTACATACTAAATTGACAAGACGCTTTTATTTTTGTGCGTAATATTATATCAATATGTAATATGTCAAATAAACATGAATCTTTTCTTCCTGATTAATATCTTGAAAACGGATAATTGTACGTTAGCTGTAAGAGTACAGATAGGGAGAAGAGAATTTTATTTTGAACACTGAAAATATACGAATCTAACAAAAAAAATCAATATCATGTAAATTCGGATGAATTATTATATTATATGTAAGAATTGAGTGTACAACAAAAAAAATTACATACAAAATTACATGTACCTATACTATACACACACACTATATATACATATAAAAACCTCCTCTATACTCTATATATCATATATATACTCTTTAAGTTTTGAAACTTTGACAAAATAACGATGACATGAAATGTGTATTACTATAAAATATTATCATTATTATATGTGTCATTATTATTGAACTATTATGTGTATAAGACATAAATATATTATACGAGAGATGAAAAAAAATCAGGGAGTTGCTGTGTGAAAAAAATATAGTACATTATGCATAGAAGTAATTCTTGCGTCTGTGTGGATTATTTATGATATATGATATATGACAGGCTAAAAAGGAATGTATTGATGTGATATATTATACAAACAAAAAACTTGATGTAGCTTTTTTGAAAAACATTCATAATATTATATTTAAAAATTACAAGTAATAAAAAAACACATATGATACGATACGATTTAAAAGTAACGGTATAACGATATTAAAAGATACAAAAAAAACCGTTATTTTCTGTTATAAAAAATACATATTATTATATAGATATATGTCCTACTAATGTAATGTTAAACTTATAAGTATACTAATCTTAATAATAATGATTAGCGTAAAATGTACGGTATAAGAAGTTGAGAAAGTGAAAAAAAGTCATGAAAATATTGAAAGAGTCTTCATACGTATTTTGAAGATGTGGAGAATCATAAAAATAAGAGGTCAGAGGTCTTTCCTTTGTGTAATCACGATTACATTTTTTCAAAAGAGACAGTGATGGTTAACAAATATTATATAATATATAAAGAATAATAATAATATATTATGCTGTAATAATAATCATTTAGTGATAATATACTATATTATATCTCTCTAAAATACAAAATATATACTACTATATATTCATTGTAGACGTGTATTCTATGAGATGCGTAATGCGTATAATTATACATGTGTACATACACATATATGAAACAAAACACCTACAAATACAAAATAAAAATAAATTTAATTATTACCAATAATAATAATTGTACGTTATACGATTACTATTAATTTATTAATTATTATTATTATATTATTATTATTGGATTGAACAAGTATTATATACGTCCGAAATCCGAAAAACTTAAAACTGAACGAAAAAATTTACACAGACTTTCACCGATCACCTTTCACCTCAAAAAAATTCATCTGACATCTGACTTTACATATATACATACAAAATACACGCGTTGTTTTACATCAACTTTACATTTGTCTTTTATAGTATAATATATTATAGGGTGTGTACTTTTTCATAGTTTTGGAAGTTGAAAACATTATGGTAGACATATAAATTCCCAAATTTTCAGAAATTTTCTATCTATATAATATTCAGTATATATGCAAATAAAAAATATACATGAGACAAGACTTGCATTGAAATTTGAAATATCACAATCGCATATTATACAGATAAAACATATATACATATATACAAACAAATACTTATATTTGTATATTATGAGGAAGTAAAAAGAACCCACTTAAAATCCAATTTACATAGTTAGTGTTAGGTGTTAGACTATACTAATCAGTAATCAGTTTTCGGTAAAAAGAAAAAGTAAAATGGTCATCTCTACAGAGTCTATATTAAAATTGTGTACACATATAATAATATACCATAATATAGATTGCGTACTAATGTATTACTATACTATTCATTACATCTCATTAACTGGTATAAAAGTGGTGTATGATAGATATTATGTAGAAATTACAGGTGTACATTGAGGTTACTGTAACATGTCCTATAACTTTCCATATACACATTTTAGTTTTAAAACAAATAATTTTTAATCATAACTTTACAATGTACAGTATCTTTTTTTTTGGTTCTCGCTTCATAAAATATACAACATAATATAGAGCATGTATATACACACAGTTATAGGTTAAAAACATAAATGCAATTACCACGTATTATATATTTAAAAATCGTTCTGTTTTCCATAAGTTTCATTAAATTGATGTAAAACTTGTAATAATAATAATATTCATTATAAGGCTAAAAAGTACTACTAAAAATATTTACTGTAAGACAAAAAAAAATGTACAGTGTACCTAATAATAATAATATAATATTATTATTACGAATTAGCTAATAATAATATATATGATTATTGATTATACGAAAACATACAAAAATAAATAATATAGGCAAAAATGATTTCAAAACAAATAACAATAAGGACGATGTAAAAAAAGAATGTGGTAAAAAAACTATCTTATGCGCGTAAATAATAAGAGTATACATCGTACCACATTCTGGATTGTAACGATATGATAATACATATATGACAAAGCAAAGGGGAAAGGAAGAGAAAACACAAAGAGAAAAACAAAAAATACAAAAGAATTCGAGAATCGAGAAAGTATAACGTGGAGAAAAAACGATGTAAATGATACCTACACAGTAAACAGCACTCATGCCTACCTGTACTATAATAATAATAATCATAATAATATAATATTAAAGTTTTAATGTCTACTACAAATACTGCATAAACAAAAGAATAAAAATATTATCAATGATGACACTTTAATTACTCTTTGCCAATGTGTTTACTTCACTTTCTACCGCATCGTTCTACTCAATTCGTAGGATGAAAAGTCATTTTTTGCATCGCACAGAACTTGCATTATATCTTATTTATGGGGACAATTATGTTTTACATCATTCTATATCATCATGAACCAAACCCACAAAAAACCACAGGATCTCCGGCGAAAAATCGTCCACAGTATCATATTTCGTTGTCATGGATTTATTGGGATATGTGTAAATAAAACGAGAAAAAACTAATCTTCTACCTCTCCATGGAGACTCTGCACAGGCTCTTTTGCTCTGTTTTCCAATAATAACTTCATAAAATCATGCAGAAAAAGAATAAACGAAAACCATAAAATATTTATGCAATTTTTGTTAAAAATCAAGTTTTCATGAATAACATTGAAAATGGTATCAATCGACAGAGAACTTGATGCTGATTATTTGTTATAAATAAATCATATTATGTCTATCTTCAATATAGTTTTTGAGAAAAATGAGTTTTTGTGTGAAAACGGCGAGTTGAAATTGAATAAAAATTTCAAACGGCGTCAGAATGTAGCAAAAAATTCCAAACTTTGGTGACCTCCAGAGGTCATAGGTCAACATCCCCCGAAGAGTTGTAAAAGAAAAGTTGTTAGGGGTGGTCTGAAGTACCTCTATGCAAAGTTTGAGCCAAATCTGATGGGGCGTCATTTTCCTATAGAAATCGTGCGGGGTCCTTACCAATCGTAAAATAAAAATCACAATATTTCCAATTTCCAAACGAGTTAACATTTTTCAGCGGGAAATCTTTCTAGCCTTCAATTTGGGTTAGAACTCAGAAATCCAATCTATTTTTTTAACGCCTTGAGCTTTGAGTTGATTGAGTTGAGTTTTGAATGTCATGTCAATAAAATGAGGTAAAAGGGGTTTTTTCCCCTGACATGTGCCCGAAATCATTGGTCACAAAAACGTCTCTTAAACTTCAAAAGAAAATTCACCTGGGTCAAAAAGATCGATTATTGCGGAAGCGATTTCCAACGCAACAGCATTTGACCGACGAGGTATTTGATTGTGAGATACCTTAAAAAGCACATTTCTCTCCTGCACAAACCCGATCTAGATCCAGGATCTCAAAATTCCCGCTCCTTCAAATGTCAAGAGCTCAATTGTACTTACGCGGCAAAATACAAGTCTACTCTCAAGCGCCATCTTTTGACTCACAAAACCGAGAAAAACTTCGTGTTCATTTCCAAGTTGCAAGTATAAAGGGACTTTGAAAGCAAACGTCCGAAAACATCAAGTCCGTCACGAGACAGAGAAAAAGTTCACTTGTGGCTTGTGTCCATATGCGGCCAAGGAGCAGACAACTTTAACTACACACATGAGAACTCACACCAAGGAAGCACCTTTCATTTGCAAAGAGGAAGGATGTGCGTATCGGGCAAAACAAAATGGACATCTCAAAAGCCACCAAAGAAAACATCATCCTCACATTTTCAAATAAACAACTTGAAACTTGTAGTTTATTTTCCCATTTTCCATTTCGTGTTCTAGTTTTGCACTGTGCATTGTAAATTGTAAATTAAAATTGAGATTCATGAAAAACCGCAAAATGAAGATAAACCTGGTTTTTTTTGTACAGTTCAAATTTGGTTTTATTTAAGAAAAATTGTTGAAAAATCAGTCATTGCCGTTGCCAAACGGTTGAAAACTCAAAATGCATACATTTTTATGGTTATCTCATGAGTTTTAAATGTCAAAATTTCTTCTGGTTTCTGGAAATTTTTAATCCACAAAAAAAGAATATTGCAGAAAACCTGAGTGTGGAAAATGTGTTTATTTTGGGTTTTTTCCTTTTTTTTTACCTGGACAAGAAAACAATAAATCCATTTGGAATTTGGACATAATAGCCGCCGCATTTTCCTTCCAGGAATTTCCTTGTGCCTTGTACTTGTGTTTTAGTACCCTTTCTCTTTTTCTACAAATATCAAAATATTTATCAGGTATAGAAACGACTTTTGCCTTTGGTCTTGCCGCTGGTCAAAACAGGTTGGAATTTGGAAGTTGGAACATTCACCTTGTCTTGTCTTGTTTTTCTGGTTCAACGTTCATTCTGTACAAGGAAAATAAGGGTTGTTGTCAATAGTCAATAGTGAACCTCCTAAGAAACTCTTCACTCTTCACAGAGACAAAATAGTGCATAATATAAAATGCCTTGTGGAAAGAGCAAAGGCCTAAATATTTCTCTCATTAAAAAGAAGAAGGGGAAACCATCAAAATTTTAAAAGTACAAAATACAGATATTTGCTCCCACTTGAATTTTAAAACTGGTGTCAAACTTGCTTATCGCACTCTTGAAAAATGGCAAGTAGAAAAACTACCCAGAGAAAAAAAGTAAGTGCAGAAACTCCTTCAAAGCACAAACATCAGTGCGCTCTTTGTCCTTATACAGCAAAGTTTCCCAGCTCCTACAAAGACCATTTGAAAACCCATTCGAGTGAAAGGCCTTTCAAATGCCCCGAGTCGGGCTGCCTGTACACCACAAAATGGAAAAGGAATGTCAAAGAGCATGTGAAACGTGTGCATCTCCTTCGCTCATCATCCGGATCCGGAACTGCATCTGGAAATTCTGGAAACCCGGGACATTTGAACGCCCACTCTGATCCAAAATCCTTGTTTTGTTCTCATTCAAGCTGCAATTTCTCGGCAAAATATAAATCGAGTCTCATTGTTCACTCTCGACTTCACACGGGAGAAAAACCGTACAAGTGTATATTTGAATCCTGTTCTTTTGCCTCGGCCACCCGGAGTAGCCTTTTTGTTCACACGAGGGCCCACACCAAGGAAAGACCGTTCAAATGCCTCCAGAAAAATTGTGACTATTCTGCCACAACAACTTCTCTGCTCCACCGACATCAACTTGTTCATGCACCTAAACTTAAACCGGGATCGAAAGAGGTCGCAAACTTTCAGTGCCCGGTAGATGGCTGTCCGTATACATCAAAGCGCAGCGACGGCATCAAACTTCATCTGGCGGTCCACTTGGATGCACGTTTTCAGTGTGACTTGTGCCCCTTTAAAACGAGATGGGCGCATGGTCTTAGAAAACACATATTTGTCACGCACAATCCCGATCCAGGATCTCAAAATTCCCGCCCATTCAAATGTCAAGAGGTCAACTGTACTTATGCGGCAAAATGTAAGTCTGCTCTCAAGGGCCATCTTTTAACTCACGTCACTGAGAAAAAATACTCATGCCCATTTCCTTTGTGCGAGTACAAAGGAGTTTCGCAAAAAGGTATTAGGTCGCATCAAGTCGGTCATGAGACTGAGAAAAAGTTTAAATGTGGATTGTGTCCATATGCGACAAAGTTGCTGAGAACTTTAACTGCACACAGGAGAACTCACACCAAGGAAGAACCGTACATTTGCAAGGAAAAACGATGTGAGTATCGGGCAAAACAAGCTGGAAATCTCATACAGCACCAGAAGAAATCTCATCCCCACATTTTCAAACACACAAAATAAAAATAAAATCATTTCTTGAGCAAATCTACCCAAAATTTTGTTTCACACAGTTTTGTAAATTCCAAGTAATTTTATAAAGAAATACAAATAATTTATGTGAAAAATCACAGAATCCTTTTGTTACGATTTATTTCAACCTTTTCTTCCTGTTCTTTTTGCATTGGCACTTTCAAATGAATTTCGGAAATTTAACCGGAAATTTTACCCGAAATTTTACCTATGATTTCCAACCCTTTTTTACATGAAACAACAACAGAGTCATCAGAATCAGGCCGGACGGAGTTTGAGAATGGGAGGATTGTAATTTGCACCAGCCCCAAAACCACCAGAAAACTTCAACAAAAAACAGCCCAACAGAAATGAAAATGAAATACAAGTAGACGTAAAATCCGAGGTGAACGTCCGAGTCCTCGAATGACAATTTCTTGAATGGCGGTACATTGTCAAAGTCCAATTTGATAAAGTAGGACGTTTCTCTGGTTCGTCTTCTACTTGTCCTGAAATCCAGCATGTTTTTCACCTCCTTACAGTTTTTCCGGATGTAAAAATTCCGGATTTTACTGCAAGCTTTGTGAGATATGAGTGAATCGGAATTGTGATTGTGAGTGGCGCCATCTTCATCTTCATCTGCATCGGAAGCTGAATCCATCTGTTGTTGTTTTTGTGGCGGTCCTAGTCGAATATTTTCCCACTTGATCCACAGCTCCAAGAGTCCTGATTGAATTATTCTCTGCATCCTCTCGACCATCGCCAGAGGGCGGTGGCGATCGATTCCTTCGTAAACGAGGTAATTGTCCACCTTTTTGAACGAGTCATCCTTAATCCCGGGTTTTTTGTTGTGGGCAAATCGGAACACTATTTTTTTATTGGGCCTCAATTTCAAGTCTCTAAAGACGGACCAATAAGATGCAAAATCCTGATCCGGAACAATCAAAATGGCGGAGGAGCTGACACTCATCTGGTTTTTGATAAGGTGTTCCAATTTCTCAAAGCACGTTTGCCAAGTTTGGTGAAAGAGGGCGGTGAGTTTGACATATTCTCGACAGAGTTTCAAGTGAGTGCACCTGGTTTGAATAAAGGGTTTTCTTTCTTCCCGGTGGCGCTCTGTCATTGGGACGCATTGTGTAATGCATCTGCTCTGCATCCGGCCCATCATTACACTCGCATCCAAAATATTTTGATAAGGCGCATGACTGGCATTGTGCAAGTTTCGAAATTCAAACACACGCTGCCAAAAAGGCACGTCCTCCTCCACTGTTCCTAGTTTTGGACAATGAAAATCCGGTGTGGTGTAAAAGACAGAAAAGGATTTTGAGCTGTTGTATTTTTCCCAAAAATCGGATTCTGGCCGTGTTCCTTTAGAAAATGGGATCACCTGGGCGAATCGATCAGCAAATTTTATGGGCAATGTTGTAAAATTCAAGTTGAAGATGGTCCCAAGAAATTTTCTGGCATTGCTCCATTCCGTTGTGTAGGGATTTGAGACCGTGTACTCGCATTTTATGATCCCTTTGTACCTAACAATAAGCGGAAAAGACGGGAAATTTAAAAACCTGCTGAATTTGACGCCATTGGCATTGATAATAATAAGTTTTTACCCATTTGTTAGCACCAAAAACGCCAGCAGCCACAGTGCAAGAATTAATCTGTATCTGAATTTTGGACCCAAACTCCTAAGACTGCTTGTTGTTGTTTGACCTGGATTTGACCTTTGACCTTGATTATTTTCATAGTCTTTGTTCATTGCTGATGGTGGCGCTTCTCTATCAGTTTGCTCAATAAAAATCCGGGTTAACCAAAAGAGGTGATTTGTTGTTACAGAAATCTGCTTAAGGAGTATCTTCCAGATACTGATGTTGATATTGGTATTGAAAATGATTTTGGTTCTGACTAGAAATAATTTCTTTTCTCGAAAATCCACCACCTGTTCTTCATCCCACGTTTGCAAAAGTGTCAAGAAGATGGCGGTGATCACTGCAAATAGAGCAAGGCAGATCCAAACTTCCTGTTGAAACGGCGTTGTGTAAATCTGGAGAGATGTTTTCAAGGACCTCACATCATGTGCTGTGATAAACCGGTAAAATTGTTCGCGAATTGGAAAAATCCGTCTTCTTTCATGACTATTCAGTTCGCGGGCATTATGTGGATTAAAATTTACAAACCCGGTTGTTTCTGTTTGTTCCAAAATCCATCTGCTACTGCTGGATCCTGGGACCACCCGTACAGTAAAATTTACGGAGGTGTACAGGCAGAATTTTAGGGCCTCTTTTGCAGTTACAGGTACGGAAATTGAATGTCCTTGCCCAAGTCTGTTTCGGTGAAAAGGGGTAAAAAATTTTACAGCGGTCAGATCCCATGGAGTTTCTGGGACCATTTTGTAGAAGTAATCTTCAACGTCCTCTACCACAACGTCTAGTACCGGCAGTCGTGTAGACTTTTGAAGAAGATTGTTGTAAAAGGCAATGATTCCTTTGTAGCACGAGGAATTGCTATTCTGACCTTTTTCAACTTGATCTTGATTTTGACCCCTTCCTTGACCATGACCTGGAATTTGACCTCTACCTTGACCTAGAATTTGACCTCTACCTTGACCTAGAATTTGACCTCTTCCTTGACCTGGAATTTGACCTCTACCTTGACCTAGTATTTTACCTTGACCTTGACCTGGAATTTGACCTCGACCTTGACCTTGACCTGCAGGGCAGCTTACTGAGAACTGATAGCCCTTGCTTTTTTTCTTCAAGCAATTTGGACAATAATAGAAACCTTGGGTGATCTGAGGTGCCATAGAAATTGGGCTGGTGTTGGTGTCATAGAGCAAAATGAAAGAGGGGACGTGGACCTTATAAATCCTCTCTGCAAGAAAAAGGACTCTTGAAACATCCCACGGATTTGAAGTTGAAACCCCTACGAACAAATTAAGAATCAGGCTGTCGAAAAAAACCCACTGATCCTCCAAGAAATCGCCAGGGTCCAAAAAGAGATCAGCAAAACCACGTTCCAGCATGTCTGATTCCAAACGATATTCTGAACTGTACTCAGTCCGAACCGCCATCTCGAATTGCCTCGGAGTCATTAAAAATACATTGACTACTTTTGCAAGACCAAGATTTCTAAATCGCCCTCTTCCCACTGACCTTTTGACCTCAATAGTTTGGTTATTCTCCCCAAAAATTGTATTGATGATCACTGGAAATCCGGCTTCAGATTTTCCTCGAGTCGGGGCAAAATCATAAATTTGGGCGTATTCAATAAGATGAAAAGTACATTTTCCGCCATTTTCTTGATAGATGCTGGAGAGCAATGGCGTCAGGTCAATGGGGTGGATGGGCTCATCTGGAAAATGGTATTTAATTCGCCCGCGCTCTATTTCGTCAATAAGTTCAAAATTGCCTTTCTGCGGCAGGTTTAGTCCTTCTGGTTTTACAACGTGACTTTTCAACAGATAAGCAACAGAGAAAACGAAAGAAATTTGAAGCGTTGACATTCTTTAAAAATCTATTCTCTAGCTGAAAAACTAAAATAAAAACTATGCTCTTGTTGCTTGAAATTATCACGACGACAAAATACAAAATGGACGGAAACCTGACTAAACTGAACACTGAACATTAAACATTGAGCTGAGCAGCCTTGCGTTTCTATTTTGGTGTTCTAAATCCTGCACGTGTGACACATGCAACAAAAAAATTAACTAGAAAATAAAAGCTTCAAAGTATTGAAAAGGTCAATTTGTAAAATTGGAGCAGTCACGAGAACAAAAAAAATTGAGTTGTCCGTTCTCGTTTTCAGTCGTAGGACATGAAAAGTAAAGTTGCGAATCATAAAGTTTGTCAGAGTTGGCATTTTTTTTAAAAATTGGTTTCCAGAAACTTGACGGAAACTTTGTAGTAAAAAGTTTTTACAGGCTCAAAACTCCTAAATCAACGTGCATGACAAATTACAAACCAAATATTCTGTTTTTTAGGGTAGTGCAGCGAAGCTAGCTACCCTACTACGCTGGACAGATCCGTCCGTCTGTCGGTCATCACAACATC
>JAQGBH010006601.1:0-12222 GCA_034698265.1 Sminthurinus aureus | reverse complement strand
GATATTTCAATAAGATTTTAGTGAGATTTTCGACCATAAACACATTAGACACCACAATAATATTTTTTTCTGAGGGTTGTTAAACTTTTGAGTCTTTTGAATAAAACCGGGATGAAGAATCTAGAATCCAGGATCCAGAGTCAAAATTTGGAACCAAGATTCGCCTGGAGTTTCTTTGTATGGTGCATCGTGCATTGTGAAGGTTGGATGTTTGATGGTGGATATGACATTAGTGGAATAAAGTGAGGAAATTCAGCGGTGAAAGCGGTCGTTTGTCCTAGTCTTTGGTCCCCTGGTGCTGGTTTTTTCTGGGTCATTTCCCTCAATGACATGGACAAGACTACAGACTCAAGACTCAAGACTCAAGATACACGATACACGATTTGATATGGACATGTGAGAGTCAAGAACGAGCAACTCGGTCGCTTTTTTCCCCTTTCCCCTGCATCTGTATCTGTATTTGTATCTGTAGCCACACATGCTTGGTTTACATCTGACTATTGTGTGTAGCCGAAAGTGTACCCAAGGAATATCAGTAAAATGAAAATGAAAAAATAGAGAGAAAAATACATACATATGGACATAGACTGAGAGGATTTCCGTCGTCTCTCTCTTCTATTCTGTATATTCGTATAAACACATTGTACATTGTACATTGTGCACAAGTTTTTGCACATAAAAGTGCCCAAAGAGGACAGAGAATGAGCCGAGTACAAACAACATCCATATCCATATGTATGATTGCTTACTTGTGCTTTTATTACAATTTGAATATGTGGACGTTGGACGTTGGACATTGGATATTGGACATTGAGCAATGAGCCCTTTTGAACAATAAAATCTATGTCAGATGGTGCAAAAAACTGAACGAGAGAAAACCCAGTTGGTTTTGGTATGGCATTATGGTTTTTTTTGCTGACCTGGAGATATGCTGGCAGAAGAAATCCGGTGGTCTGAACCAGTCGAAGAACAAGCTCGATAGAATCACGAGAATTTTCCGCACCATTATGCCAATATCTCACCCTTCCCGCTCCAACGTCCAGCAAGGAAAATGTCTCCAGCGTTCGACTGGACCCCACACCCGATGTCCTTGTTGTCACCTTTACGATAAAAACAAAGAAAAAACAAAACAAAGTTTTCAGTTTCTGATAAATGCACCAAAGAACGTTGAACATTGAACATGAAGATGGAAAATTGATTAGTTTTGAGTTTTGAATTGGAATCCAACAACAACGTTTTTTATCAAGGTTCATCAGGTTGATAAAATACAAGTACACAATATCGTTTTATTAAAAAGCAGCTCAGCTCAGCTCAGCTCAATTTGCCGCAGCTCATTCACTTGATGCTTGATGCTTGATGAAAATAAAAAGTGGGTAGAAATTTATATGGAGAAGATGAGCTGAGGAAAAGTGGATCTAGTTTTTTTTGTGGAAACTAGATTGAAAAAACAAAAAAGGTACGAGAGTGCCCTTTGGCCGTTTTTCTTGTTCAAGATTTCCATGGAATATTAACTTTGGTTTGGTTTGATTTGGTTTGTTTCAGGTCGTTGTATAGGTAGCTTTGGCTTTTCTTATTTTATTAAAAGAGGGGGATAAACAATGACAAAAATGTTAGTTCGTGCCTTGTGCCTTGTGTTTTGGTCTGTGGGTATTTCGTCCTGTGTGGGAACAGATAGAATGGGAAAGAAGAAATTTTCTTGCGGCGATATTCCGTATTTTCCGTAGAGCAAGTCTTTATGATTTTTGATGAAGGCCCTGACTCGACTTTTGGCTTGGTTTGAGCTTAGGCTTGGAGTTGGAGTTGGACCTGAATTTGAACTGTGGCATTGCTATGGTTTGGTCTGGTGTTTTGTTGACTTGACTGGAGTTGACTTGAGTCTTGAGACTTGAGACTGGAGACTGGAGATTTTAGTATTGGTATTGGTGACTGGAGCTGGGAGAAGAATGGTGACGAGGAATACAAATATGTATAGGAAAATACGTGGACACGGGCGGAATACAAAAGTAGGATGGAAAATGAAAATGGAAATAAAATCCCAGCTTCTTCCTCTTTTATAACTTTCACTTCCGAACCTGACTCTGACTGAAGGAATGAAGGAATGAAGGAATGAAGGAAACCGTTGTTCATTTCCCTTCTTCTCCTCCTTTTACTTTTCCTTTTATTATGATTCCACTTTTCTTCCTCTTGGTTTTGTATTAGACTCACGCATTGACTTTCTCCCGGCTTCTGGCTTCTACCTTCTGGCCTATAACTTGACTTGACTCTGTACTACTAAACAAAATCAGTCAATCTGATTCTGGTTCTTCTCCGTCTTCATCATCTGCTTCTCTCTCTTCCGTCCTTTTACCAATAATAAACACACATGTTGCGAAATGATTTTAATCTAGGTTCTACATTCTACATTCTGGACTCTATATTCTATATTCTAGGTTCATCCTTGGTCCAATCTCTGTCGCAAATTTAAACTGTTTTTCCCTGAAATACCTAAATAGTCTAGAATCTAGAATCTAGACTACATGTGTCAAAAAAGAAGGGATTTGAATTTAAATTTCCATCATTGCATTACCTCTAGACGTCCTTGTTGAGGTCCCTTGGAAACTCGGAAGAGCACTCCAGATTCCCTCACTCCAAATTTAGTGAGATCCAGGGTGATGGCAAGATGTCTTGGGGTGATTATTGCTGAATCCCCTTCCGCCACTTGAACCGGCGTCACTCTCATAATCTCAAGCTCTCCCATTGTCGTCTGCGTCACTATTCGGATGACGTCCCGTGGTATCGTTATCACTTCCAGGGAACTGGACGAACCATTATTATTATTATTATTGCTACCGCTACTGCTGATTACAGTACTGTTTTTCTCTGTCATTTAATTCAAAAATACAATACATTAGAATTAGAATTTAGAATTGATTTTCACATATGCATAAAAGGCAATACACAAAAGAGCATTATCACTTGTTTAATTGAATAGAGTACTGATTGCTGCTTGCGGACTTACTTGTTGAGGGTGTGATGACAGTATTTCTATTGCTAGTACTAGAACTCGTATTCGTATTCGTACTCAAAGTCATATTGGTACTTGTACTTGTACTGGTACTTCCATTTCCTGATGAGGATGAGGGAACACATGCTCTTCCACTTCCAATCCCATTTACAGAGGAAGAATTCAGACAGGATTCTGATCCAGAATCAAGTACACAACCCGTTGTGATATTATTACTCACGTCCACTTCCGGAAGTCCCAGTGTCTTCCCGTCTATCACCAAGCTACGAACACAACCCTGAAATCAAAATCACAACCACATTTAATTCAGTTACCATCAAATATCAAACACCAAAACTCAAAACTCAAAACTCAAAACTCTTATCATTTACATGGAATGAAATGACATTAAGGAAATGTTATTGTCATTGACTCAATCCTCAATCCTCAATGGTCAATATTATTCTTATTCTTGTTTTTGTTCAACATGATATTATTTAGATATGACGAGAGGATTTGGGAGCCTTTCATTTCATTTTCAAAATGGACATTTATGATTATTCTGGTCCTTTGCATTCAAATTTGAAATTAAAGCAGGAAAAGGAAGAAGAACGTCAAAGTCAAAAAGGAAAGAGATGGAAATAACAAAAATAACAACAACAAAACAGAAATACATGGACTGTCTAGTATCCAGTATCCAGTTTCCACTCTAAAGGATATGAGATTTATTCAAATGAGCTGGACATTTAAACAGGATTTGCATGGACCCATTTAAACAAGGCTCATTTAAAATAAATAAAAGACGAGAGGAAACGAGACGAGTTAAGGCAATGAGAGATTGAAAAAAAGAGATCGCATTTATAGTTTTGGTTCTAGCTCTTGTTCTTGTTCTTGTTCTAGCTCTAGTGCCACTCATCCTGGGATGTGCAGCTTTTATACTTTTATCTAGTTGATGGACTTTTGTTCCCAGAGAAAATGGAGCAAGAACAAATAGAATTCTAGTATCTGACTTTGCATTTCCCTACTTATGAAAATGGAAAAACGTAACTGTAAACGTAAATGTAAATGTCAAGTCAAGTGAATAGAATAGAATCGAGCGTCTCCTTCTGACTTTCTATTTATTTCAGCTAAGGATAGATGACCATTGTCTAGTGTCTAGTGTTCAGTGTCCAGTGTCCAGTGTCCAGTTTCTAGGATTCTGGATTGAATTGGATTGGCTGGAGAAAAGACAAAAGACAACAGATACTGGACAGTGGACAGTGGACAGTAGACAGGGCGGCTAAAAAAGGAAGATGGAGAAGACATGAAATGAGAGTTGTCATGTGCAGGGCGGAAATTTAGGATTCAGGATATTTCTAAATGTACATCTATAAACGTATTCTACATCCATTTTTTCATCTGGAGATGGAAGGAGGAAAATGTAAGGATGAAACTTATTTTTTGCAACATTCCACCCTCAACGCTCAATGTTGAATGCTCAATGCTCAGTCACTTTGGTTTGGTTTGGTTTGGTTTGGCTTACCCTAAAACTATGATCGATTAGTCCTTGACTTCTCAGTCTACTCCTTTTAGTTTCATCCACGCCGAGATAGACCATTTCAGAGACGTCCAAATGTCTGCTGGCTCCCCGAACGGGCGTGTCTGACGTCCAACTTTGATTGTCCACCATCAGCGACACTGCCGAGGCAGAGACCTAAAATAAAAACAGAACCAAAAACCATACAGTTAACAAATGTGAATAACATCCTTCCACTGAAATACATACACACATACACGAGTAATATTTTCTGTACAGTGTACATTAAATAGATATAGATATGAGCATATATACATGTAGTGTACATTCAATAGGAATGAGATGAGACACTCATTTTCAATTACGTCATTGTACTTTCACCGTATATCTTTACACTACACATGTACAATGTACAATGTACACTGTACATCTAGATCTAGATGTAGATCAACTCTAATTATGAATGATGTAAGGAACGTCCTTTTCCTTAATGCATCAGCCATATGTATCAGCAGTCAGCAGTACAAGAGAAGACAAGACGAGACAAGACAAGACACAGACAATGAAAGTGCAAGACAACACTAAAACTAAACTGGAGACGAAATGAGTTTACAGAATATGGCACAAGGCACAAAACAGGATGCAGTTCGTTAACCGGGCTCAATACAATTCAACTACAACTACAAATTCAACGACAACGACGGAGACACTCTTTCTCTGTCTTGTCCTTTCCAACTGACAAACTTTACCCTTCATCACAATGACAATGACAACAGGAATGACAATGACGTCACTAATGTGCATGTCAAAAATTCACAAATTTCTAGCCAAAGTATGGCAGCTACAGCTGCACCAAATACCGAATTCTGGATACTGGATACTGGATAATGAATCCAAGGGAAAAGAATGTAGATACAAAAGCAATTTTTTAAATGCCACGACTTTGCAAAAACCCACCACCCAAAAGTATCAGTATCTACTTTCTACTTTCGCGAGACACGTCTGCGCTCTACACAAAGTACAAAAACAGCGCAAGATCAAGTCAAATGTTCATATTTTGCATCTCTCTTTTGAGCTAAAATTTAAGGATGAATTAAATAAAGTAAATGTGCAGAGTACATAAAAAGTGCATCTAAGACGAGTTCAAGCTTTCCTTTTCCTTGTTATCCATAGAAATAAAATAAAAATGTTTAGATTTGTTCCTTCCCCCTTTTTAACTTGGCCTTTGTAGTTTGTAGTTTGTAGCTTGTGGTTTGTGGTTTGTCGTTTGTCGTTTGTAGTTTTTGGTGAAGAAGGGGTTTTGATTGCAGGTTGAGATTTGAGATTTGAGTACAAGTGACCCCACGTAAATGTTGGATGTTGGATGTTGGGTGTTGGACGCCACCCAAGTTGAGACCAACATATATTACACGTAGAAAGTACAATGTAATCAGTTCGCATCAGATCGACATGGAAATCCAGATGGAGATGGAGATGGAGTTGGAGAACGTTGAGGGGCATAAATAAAGGCTTCCTTTTGGTGCAAGAATTATGTAGAATGTGGAATTTGGAATGTCCGGAATGTGGATGTTCAATGTTAATATTTGTCTTAAATAAATAAGGAAGAGGAAGCAAAAGCTTGATAATGTGGGTCAATCGAGAGTTCAGAATCGAAAAGCTGGAGATTTGTTCGCCCATCCTTCCGCGGTTATACACAAGATTTTACTTACATTGTACATCTAAACTCTAGACTCTAGACTCCAGATTCTAGATACTTATTTTAAAATGCCAAGTCCAAGGCCCTGTGCACGATAATTTGGGGAGAAAGACAAGAATTGAAGGCATTGATCACTTTGATTTTCTTACCTATCTATTATCTTGCTTTTCTTTTTTCAAACTTGAAACTTGAAGCCCATGCCAAAAAGGCAAGCGCATCTGCAGAAGACTACAGATTAAAAAGGACAATGTGTAGAGTGCAGAGTGCAGAGCTGAGGATTTATTTTGCCTAAGAAACACGCACATCATATTTACATCCTAGTTTTTTAACTTTTGTGAGAAACCACTAATTTTTTTCCCTGACGACATTCAAAGTTTGCACTTGATCATGTTTCATAATTCTACATATACTAGCTTTTCCTGTGAAAATTTTTCTGTCAAACAGTCTTTTCCCGTTTTGGTTTTCCGCTTCCGTTTTTTGTCCTCTCGTATTTTCCAGATTCCTACAACCCAGAAAGTGCAGCACGTGAGCCGATTTGCGTAGAATAACAGTGCAAGATAACAGTGGTGTCTAATGTCTAATGTCTAATGTCTAGTGCATGTTAAATGGAGAAAGAAAAATGTACGCATTTTTCTAGTAATTAATCATCATAATTTATGATTTGGCTCCGAGACTCTTTTCCCCTTTTTTCTTCAAGTCTCGTGAATCCTGAATCCGGAATCCTGAATGTCGTTTGTCATCCTCTTGAGTATAAAGTCTCGAGTCTCGAGTCTAGAGTCTAGAGTCTAGAGTCTGGAGTTTAGAGCTTGAAGTGAGATAGTAATTATGCTCGATGCATTATGCATTTTCATTGGTTTGATTCAAAATTCCCAGTCACGCTCCTTTTTTCCACCTTGTAAATTTCAACTTTTACAGACAACTTGTTCTTAATCACAAGGTGAGATAGACTGATACACGTGCTACATTCTCCATGTTCCATGTTCCATTCTAAAATACATGCGTAAGTAGTTGTAGTAGCAGGGCCGTTTTTGTCTTTGTACTTGGTTATCTCGTAACATTAGTCAAAAATGTTAGGTGTTGGTGTTGAGGCAACGGTTTTACATGATGAGAATTGAGAATGGGCAGTCGTCTCCTTTCTGGTTTCCTTCTTCTTATTCATATTCATATTCGCATTTTTATTCATATTCATATTCATGGTTCACGAATATGAGGAGCTTGGGGAAAGTTGACATGATTTATAGTTTATAGTTTACTACCTTTGAATGTGAGTGCGTTTAGGTAAAAATGGAACGTATCATCATGTGTATCAAATGGTAGATTCTAGATTCATCTTCTCTAATTTTCCAGCTTCCAACTAGCACATGGAAGAATTTTATCCCGTAGCCTCGAGCCTTGACAATGACAATGACAATGACAATGAGCAACATTTTAATTCTGAATCTACGTAAATTGAGATGGCACTTGAAGTCAGAATATCTGTAAAGGTAATATTCATTTCAAATCTAACGAGTCCAGCTCAGTTTTACGGCTTTCACCTTTTGTTTTTGGTAAAATTTAACGCAGTGCAAAGGATATGAAAATGTACGTACAGTGTACTTCAAAAGCAAAACTTAAACGTTTTTCCATAGGCATTTCCACTCCCTTGTGAGAATCAGAAGGAAATTCAAGTCGGAATTTTCTAGTCGTGAGGATTTTGGAATCTAGAATTTAGAATCTAGAGCCCGGAATCTGGAATTTGGAACTTTTAGAATTTAGAACTGGGTTATATTTACTTTATTATATGGCAAAGGAAGCTACACTGAGGACAAAAGACAGAAGAGCGAAAAGTGAATTCAGAAATTCAGAAATTTAGAAATGCCGCAGAGCACAGTTTTCAGAGTTGAGCGCCACGACTTTATTTCATTATCAGGGGTAAAGAGGTCGACAAGAGGACGGCGTAAGAACTAAGAAGTCACCAGCGGATCAAGACAAGATGATGGAGCAAAGCAAAGAATTGGAGTCAAGTGGAATGTCACAAGACAAAAGCTATCTGTACACTGTACACTGTATATCCTACATTTATGACAGGTTTAAACAGACGACGTCAAATTGCGCAGGGAAAATACAAAATACACAGTACACAGAGAAAGTAGTGGAAGGAAAAACGGCAAGAGATTCAGATTCAGATTCAGACTCCTGGATGCCGATTTTAGGAGCTGTGCACAATACACAATACACAATACACTGTACAGTTTACAGTGTACTGTAGCATGGAAAAAGACAGAGGAGCGGGATAAGACAAGTCAGAATGTAATAGAGTTAGAAGAATCGATAGTGGAGTGTGAAATAGTTTAGTCTAGAATCCAGAATCAAGAATCCAGAGTCTAGAGTCTAGAGTGTACAGCAGTACAATTAGGAGCACTTAAATGTGTTACAGTCGAAACAAAATTAAATTACAGGATTAGACTCCCTCCCGCTCGCTTCAATTCAAGTCAACAACTGAGTTCAACTCAACTCCACTCGTTCTAATTCTGATTCTGATTCTAATTCTAGGCCAGCGTTCAGCGTTAACATGAAAGAAAGCAAAATACGGATAATGTAGTGAAGGAGGATAAAAGTAAAATTTTCGGCGGCTCTGGCAGAATGTCAAAGTGTAAACAATTAATATTTAACAGATTTAGCAGGAATGATGAAAAGGTCGATGCTGATGGCAATGTTGATGTTCATATTTATCCCAGTTTTTCTACATGCAGAATCCGTGAATGAATTATGAAGCGAAAGCTTGAATATATTTGCCCTATTTAGATAGAAAATATCTGCCTGAAAAACGATGGCACAGGTTATGAAAAACTTCATGCTATTTTGTAGGAAATGAAAGATTTGAAATTGTTACCTGTAGCTGAAGAACATGCCACTGTTGATTGGCAATACTGAGCGATGAATCCACGGTGACTGGACCGCTCCCCATTTCCGCGATGAAACGAGGCTAATAAATAAATAATTAAAAGACGATAGATAAATTTCAGCATTTTCAATTAACAACTTGATGCATCTACGGAATAGCAATAATAGCTAAGAATTTTATGGCAACAAACCCAAACAAAAAATAGGAAAATATGCAAACCCAGAGGACTTGACATGTGACCCTTACCTTCCCATCCCGTAATTCCAAAGCCAGGTAATCCGGCCTCGACGACATTCCTGATACATAAAATATCAAGCCATCCGCTTGCGACAGAGGACGAATACCGAGAGTCACTTTTGTACCTTGACGAGCAATGGCAACTCGTGTGATAACGTAGCTGGAGGAACTTAGAAGACTAAAAGGGGTTGAACTTTCAGCCTCAAATTCATCCGAACAGTTCCAAACCACTCCGTTGATCTGTTAGAAAGAGAAGGCGTTTAATTAATCCTATTTATTCATAATTATTCACAATATAGTAAATTTCGGGGATCAGATTAAAATACAGTCATTTCCAGGTGAAAGGTTTCAACTTTCTACTTTCTCTTAAAAAATTGCCTAGATTCTAGATCTTAGATATATTTTTTGGTATTGAATATTATCCCATTTTTTTCATTTAACTTGGCTTTTATCTTGGCCTCCTCATCCCTTGACAACGTTTTTATTTGTATAGGAAAATTACACACTAGTCTAGAGTCTAGAGTGTATAAATATGGGGAAAAATCACCTTTTGATTTTTATTTAACTTTGACGTCCCATTTCATTATTTGTCCACTTACGACAGATAAGTAGAAATGAGGATAATTGACTCATTTTTTCTTCCTTCCGTTTTTCCCTTTCCTTTGACCTTCCAGACTACTAAAAACAGTTTACACACGCCGCCCAACATAAATGTGAGCATTTGAAGAAATTTGATAAAAAGTCTGTATAATAGTCTAATTTATTATGTATTATGTTCCATGTTCAACAGCTCAGTACAGTACATTTTAGTGCAGTGGACGAGAGTAAACATTTAACATCAGTTTGCACCAGTCTCAAGTATCGAGTCTCAAGTATCAAGAATCAAAATGTAGTTTTAGTTTTAGCACTTGTAATTTTTATAGGAAATAAACCGAAATGATGATTCAATATCCAGAGAGAGATCTGACTTTCCCTTTTATTTTTCCTTTTCCTTTCCATCAGTTTTCAGAATTTAAGGGGAGAGGGTGTAAAATAAGGAGAGTCCGTTGCTCCTGATAATAGTTAATAGTTAGGTCAGACTGTACAGTGTAAATTATACATTGTACATTTTACGCCTTATGGTAAAATGAGGTGAGTGCAGAGGGGGAAAAGGTCATAAAATTGGAAGTCAAGGGAAAAAACTGTGTAGATTCTAGATTCTAGACTGTAGGCTGTAGGCTGTAGGCTGTAGCCTGTAGGTTATGGGTTGTGGGTACAAGTGCGTAAAAATGTACAAGGGATTTAACTGGGGAAAAGCCTTGTTTAGGTGATGTTGAGGTCGAGGCTGAGACGGTTGATGATGAAATGAAGTGAAAGTGAAAAGAAAAGGAGTGAAGGACACATGAAAGGCTGATAAGAGAGAAGAGTATCAAGAGTCTAGAGTCTAGAATCTAGAGTCTGGCGTGAAAGAGATGTAGGGAGAGCAAGACAAGGTCGTAAACTTAAAAGTGTAGACTGAAAGTGAGAAAGGGTGAGAGCGAAAGAGAGAAGGAGAGAGGAAGCGTAAAGAGTAGGGGGATTTAGAATTCCGTCTTTTACGATATAAATAAAGTGTTTAGCTTGTTTAGCTTGATGAAATGATGACTTGTTCTCCTAGAAATATGGACTTTCATTTCTCCATCATTCTCTCTCACTCTCTCCCTTTCTCTCAATCTATCTCTATCATTCCCCATCTCCAATCTCTCTCTTCATCGCGTCTTTACATTACATTGCATCGCATTGCATTCCCTTTCATTTCATTCCATTACATCACATTACTTTACTTTTGAGGTGAGCCTTCATTGACTTGACGATCTCTTTCATTTTCTCCTGCCGTTTTCAGACTACAGACTACAGACTACAGACAGACAATTCCCAGGAACATGAAGCTGGAGACTGGAGACTGGAGAAGAGCTGGAACATTTTAAGTGGAACATTTTAAGTGGTTCACCGTTCAGTCTACGACCGACGACTCGAATCTCGAAACTAGAAACTCAAGACTCGAAACTGAAGACTAGAGACTCATAGTTCTTGCTCCAAACTTTGAGGAGAATATGATTCTTCCTACAACTTCTATTGACTTGACTCCATTCCACCGACCAAACTCCAAAGTAGACCAGAAAACAACATATTTTCGATATTGCACATTCTACATTCTACATTCAACATTCTACATTCTACGTGGGACTTGCGGTCACCGTTTCTTCTTCTTCTTCATCTTCTCTAGCTTCTCTCTCCTTCTCTCTCCTTGCAAACCAATTAAGTTGTGCAATATGATTATGTGCCATCTTTATTAATGTTGTCTGTCTGTCGGCCTCTATATCAATATCAATATTTATATTTATATCTCTACCCCATTCTTTGAAGCTCCAATGTACACATTAAGAACCGGAAGAGAGTCAATACTCTCGACTCTACACCTCTACACTCTACACTCTAGACTATAGACTCTAGGCTGTACTATAATGTTTGTACTACAACTCGGTAGTGCTCAGGAATCTATTCATTATGACCCAACTACGGTATAATTCAAGTAGACAAAGATTATAAATGCTCAAACTCCAAACTCACCCTGTACAACTTGTTTCTTGTTTACTGTTTACATCAGTTTGCGGTTTGTAGTTTGTAGTTTGTAGTTTGTGCCATATTCTGTATTCTGTGTTCTGGATTTTCCGCTACATTTTAATATTAATTTTGCAAACCTGATGCAAGTTGAAAGCTGAAAGTGCAAACTAAATGTAGGACTCTTACTTGTTTTAAATTATGCATCCACAATGCACACCTATGTAGAATGTAGTATGTAGGACATGACGGTTAGACTGCATTATTTGGGTACATTTCCCTTTAACATTGTATGTATTTTCCTATGCGTCCCCTCATACGGAGAC
>JAQGBH010006600.1:0-12224 GCA_034698265.1 Sminthurinus aureus | reverse complement strand
AATAAGAGTTTAAAGTGACGTTTATATATGTTGTTTGATACAAAGAATCATATTTTGTTATAAAAAAATAAGTTTTTGTTACAACGTTTTCTATGTAGAACTTTCGCTTAATCTTTGCCATATAACATAACATTTCAGATTGAAAATAATTATTGGATATAATATATAATATATTATTATGAGTCTATATATCTATTCTTGTATCTTGTATTGTCTTACGGTGTACATCACAAAAAGTATATTACCATATTTTTATCATAATCATTAGCAAGATTTCTGCAAAGGTTTTTTCATTTCTTCTTTGAAACTTTCGGCTTGAAAGTCTTTGTCTTTTTAGTTGAGGTTGAGGCTTTATTAGATTTAGAATTTTCTTCCTTCTCCGTTCGCCCCTTCTTCGTTGTAGTACTAACCTTTGTTTTCTTCGTAGTACTAACCTTTGTTTTCTTCGTAGTACTAACCTTTGTTTTCTTTGTAGTACTAACCTTTGTTTTCTTAGTAGCAACAGAAGCAGTAGATCTCTTAATACTATTCTTTTCAATGGAGAGCTTTTTCGAATTTTCAAGTGTATGTGAAGCTAGGCTTGATCCAGGTTTTTTATTACTGTCATTAGATATCTTTGGTCGCTTGGTCTTTTTCATGTCTTCTTGTTTCTTTTGTTTGAAAATTCGTAAAGGACGTTTAAATCGAGTACAAATTGCTACTCCATGTTTATTTTCAGGAGTTTCAGGACTAGGGACGTCCTGATGACAAGAAACAGCAGTCTCATTTTCACCACCACCATTAGTGTTGCTGTTGAAGGATCTTGTCCTTCTACCAGTTACCACAGTTTTACTACTAGAAGATGAAGTCAAAGAAATTTCTGGAACATTATTAGCATTTATATTTTCTTCTGAATCATTCATTACTCTTGAAGTTGCTGTGGTGAAAGTTTTGTCGGAGTCACTAAAATATGGTCCTTTGATAAAGATAGCTGCTTTTTCTTTTAATTTATTGCCTGCCATTTCAGTTCTTTCCTTCACAAGAGCAAGAGCATTAACTTTGTTTCTTTTACTACTATCATTTGAATTATTTCCATTGTCATCATTTTCTTTTGGATCATTTTTATTGGTAGTACTATTGATATCAACTTCAGTATCACAATCAGAGGAATCAGAGAGTGTTTCTTGTGAGGTATAACCACAATTATCTTCTTGGATTTGTTCAAATGTAGCTTCATTGGAGTCAAATTCTTCATTTGTATCTCCTACATCCGATTCATCAGATATGGATTCTTGATCTGATAATTCAAGTTGTTTCTCAATTGGTATTTTTGAATTACTGGATCGAATAATCATCTTTTCTTCTCGAAACAATTCATCATTTGATTCATCATCATCCACATCAGTACTAACAATATTTCTATTTTCTGCAAACCCTTCTACTTTCTCACTATCAGCATTGTTAGATTCATCATTATCATCTGGTTTTTCCGGTTCATGTTGATTTTTCGAATCAAGTTTTGTCAATTTCTCTGTTTTTTGGCTAACCAATGTCCTTAGACGTTTCTTTTCTTTTCTCAGTTCCTTGTTTTTCTGCTCCTCCTTGACTATATTTTCCTTCAGATTTTGAAGTTGCTTTTCTTTCAATTCAATCTCAGCTTTCTGTGTTGCTAAAAGTTCCTGTAGCTGTGGTTTAGATAGATCTTTAGCTTTGTTATCCCTCTCAATTTGATCTTGTCTTTTCATTTCTAAACTGATTAACATATTGTTATTAAATTTGTCCCTAATTAAAGCTTCTTTCTTGTCTTCAACCTGTTCCACAAGAGATGTTAACTTTGAGATTTCCTATTTGAAGAGATCAAAAAAATATATTATAATACTGTTATTATCTATTCATTGAAGTTCAAAATAGTGTTTATAATATTGCAATTTGCAATAATTGATAATGTACACATAATAATATATATTTTTCTTATTTATTCCATGTTAAATTTACATGGGATAAAGATTTGAAGATGTAATGATTAATCATTATTTCTTATACAATATAACCATAGTGGTATTCATAGTTCATTATGTTAGCAAATTTTTGATATTCTTAGTGTTTTATCACTTTGAATTTTGAATTACTTTTACAATGTAATTTAAAATTAAGTCAACTAATTTGTTTTTCTAAAATGCGTTTTATCTATTTTGTTTTCAACTTACCTTTTCTAGTCGGGGAATTTGAGAGTTCATTTCATGATATTCTTGATTTGCAGCGTCTGTCATAATTTTTTGTTGTCTATTGATGTAGTCAACATTCTTTTGCATTTTTTTAATCCTCTTCTTCTCCTTTTTGTCATCCCTGAATTTTCAAACATAATAAAACACTATTTATTTTTGTGCGTATATTATTTCTTATAATATTAGTTTATTAGTAAAACTAGTAACTAGCAACCATAACACAGTCATGTACATACCCGAATACAACACATTATAATAAATCAAACAAAACAAAAATGATATAAAAATAATAAATAATAAATATGAGTAAATGAGATGCTTACCATAATGCCCATAATTCTAAAAACTGTTCGGGCGTAATACCTCTTTCTTGACATGTATGCATAATATGTCTAAAATTTTCAGGCATAGGAACATTTTGCTTTTCATTATAACTGCCACTGTCATCATTAGAAGTAGCAGCAGTAGGGCTAGTTGACTCTAAATCTTGCAATTGATCATCATTAGAAATGGCAGGGCTAGTTGAGTCCATATCTTGCAATACAACATCATTAGAAGTATCTTCCGGGCTAGTTGAGTCCATATCTTTTAATTCAACATTATTAGAAGTATCTTTAGGGCTAGTCGAGTCCATATCTTTTAATTCAACATTATTAGAAGTATCTTCAGGGCTAGTTGAGTCTATATCTTTTAATTCAACATTATTAGAAGTATCTTCAGGGCTAGTTGAGTCCATATCTTTTAATTCAAAATTATTAGAAGTATCTTCAGGACTAGTTGATTCCATATCTTTTGATTCAACATTATTAGAAGTATCTTCAGGGCTAGTTGATTCCATATCTTTTAATTCATTAGAAGTATCTTCAGGGCCAGTTGAGTCCATATCTTTTAATTCAAAATTAATAGAAGTATCTTCAGGGCTAGTTGATTCCATATCTTTTAATTCAACATTATTAGAAGTATCCTCAGGGCTATTTGATTCCATATCTTTTAATTCAACATTAGTAGAAGTATCTTTAGGGCTATTTGATTTTAAATCTACTACCTCAATATCATTAGAATTATCTTCAGGGCTACTTGGCTCTAAATCTATCACCTCAATATCATCATCAAACTGTTTACGAACTGATGTTGCTGTAGTTTTTGTATCGTTTTCCACTGTTGTTTCTTCAGGTTCTTCTGTGAAAACTGGAATACTAGAATCATAGAAATCTCCTTCTTCATCTTCTTCTTCCATCACATCCAGGGGATATTGTAGAGGGGATATGGATAGAGTTTCAACTATAATTTCTTGTTGAATTTCAGGAACCTGAATTTCAGCGTCGTTAATAAAGTCCTGCCCATCGTGAATTAATTCAGTACTATCCATGGTTGATTTCTAAAAAAAAACATAATCAAAACAATTATTTTCAAATTATATATTGTATTTTGAGACAAATCATATAATATGTATATAGTATATAGTATTAATCATGAAAATGATGAGATATGACGTATTTTAGCGAAATCTCGTATATTGATAATCAAAGTGATTGTTAATTTTCAAATTTAAACCTTTGGTTGGTAAACGAATTTGTAAAAATACAAAGTTGACAGAAATTTTATGACAAATAGTAATACATAAAATATATTACTTAGTTTAATGTTTAATGAACTTTAGAACTATCTTGCCTTTTGAAAGTTAGTCATAATAATATAACGAGCCACGAGCCATATGAAATTCATTGAATGAATACATTTTTTTTTGAGTTTTGACCAGATATTATTTTTTACAGAAAATTAATGTCGTTCTAATTTTGTGTTTTCAATAAAACTATGAAATTTTATAAATACTTACCTTAAAAATGTTCAAGAACAAAGAAAATTGTAGTAAAATAATAAAACACAATCAAAGATGACGAAATAAAACACAAATCATGTAAAAAACTGACAACGCGGAAAAAATGTCCACCTCGTGTAGCTTCTGTACGTACTCCGAATTTCAAAGCTCGTTCCAATTTTCGCATATTATTGGGTTTCATTTATTAAAAATTAAAAATCATTAAATACAAGAGTTATTTTAAGTTTTTTTCAGCATACAAATGTACAAAATGTACACATAATATTATGGTACCAACAACAAAATGTACGCAAACATATAATTATAAAAAGTCCAGTATACATAAACAGTTTGTCGTTAAAAAGTATTTTTTATTTTATTTCGAAATAAAACGAAACAATTTGATATTGGGGTGATTCGTGATTAGTGATTAGTTTTTTATTCTATTTTTTTATTTATAAAATTGTATATTGCTTGAGAACTGCTGACCAGGACATTAAAGTTGTCCATCCAGGTAATTTCTTACTGAACTGTACAAAGTCCCATTGTAGTGAATTTTCTTCAGTGAGAAAGTGACCCACATACATGACTTGTACTAAGCATTTTGATACTGGATCATCATCATCATTGATATTTTCATTCTGTCCTGTTCCTTTGTTGCCAAAAATTAGGGAAACGTTAAACTGGTTGACTCCAAATCCATTGCCGACATATATAAAATAAGTTGGGCGATCTAGATAAGTAAGCTCTTGTCGACTTTCACTCACAGCCACATCCATCAGATTCCAATCTACCAAATCAAAGCTGGCTCCAGGAGATAACTGAAAATAAATAAATATAATAATAATAATTATCAAATCAAACACCAAATACCAAAACTGTGGATGTATAGATATAGTCACATACACAACATGATACTTTTTCCATTGGTGTTTCATGCCTTTTCATCTCAAATCTCAATAATCTCAACTATGTACTACTAATTACTATCGAGTTTATTTAGTTTATACATATTTCAAATGTATATCATTTATTTAGAATTTTCTTTGTTACCACAATTGACATTTGAGACGGTCCTTGAAATGACAAGGTCAAGTTACGACGTCCATCAGCAGTCTGTGTATTCCCAACAACGTTCATTTGTACCTTATTCTTCAGTGCTGGAGGCAGATTTATGCTATTTTGAAGATACAGTGTTTTCCTGTCAAATACATTAAAAATCACAAAAAATGTGGATGAAAATTCACGTGGTTTTTTATAATGATTAATTTTTGATGCACACGTAGATATTTGATAATGTGTCATGATTCATAAAAGTACTTTATGGAAGAAGAAGTTGGCCAAAGAAACGGTTGAGAACAATAAAGTTCTTCACAATTATTTTCATTAGCTGGAATTTCCATAATGTTGTTTGATCTAAGTTCTGGGCAGGTCTTTGCTAATTCTGGAAGATAGTCTCTTGTGTTTGGATCTAGATTTTTTTTCAATGGATAATAAAGGAAATTATAATTCGACATTGAAAAAATACATAACTTTTAATGTTCGGAAAAATGAAAATTGGAAATGTACAGTAGTATCGATTTATCTTTGAACTATGTACCCTCTGGCCATAACCAGTATCCAGCGTCAGTTCGATTGACAGTCATTTCATGCAAACCATCACTTGGATTATAAAAACTTTTATCTAAATGCTGTTGGAAAAATAGACAAAAGTAAATTTGAGGGAAATTTACATGATTTGTATAAATAAGAGTATTTTGTTTGCTTTCATACAAAGGAACAAGGAACTTTAAAAAATACCAAAATTCGGAGTCTCAAAGGTGTTTTTTCCTGAAATGGGATTTTTCCAATGATTCCAAAGACAATAAATGGATTGATTACAAAAACTGAAATGAGAAGTGCAGCAATTAGATGAATCTTTTTACAGTTGACAAAATATGAGACGAGTCCATTAAAGGCAATGATCAACAAAACATAAGAATCTGAACTTGATGAATGTGACGACAAAAACAAAATCACTTACTATAATCCACCCTTGGACCAAGTTTAGTTTGCTCCACCAGTCCAGTCTATTCAAAACAGGATACAATCGGGTAGCAAACTTAGAACCACATCCAAACTTATAACCGAGTCCAATTTTAGCAACGAATCCAAAGTTTTCTGTACAAAAAATTCATTTGTATATGCAGAGAGTTCATTTTTCATATAAATAAACACGATGCATCATGAATTCTTTACTTTTTTCTTACCTTTATGAAAGATTTATTCCGGAGAAAACGTTTTTTAGCATCCTTCCACCGTGAAAAGTTGATGACAAATGGCCAAAAATTGCCCCCATTTTGTATTTTGTATGAAATATGAATGTAATGCGAATGCGAAAGGTGAAATAAGCAAGGCAAGTCAAGGCAAGGTTAGGAAGCAATGAAATACCAGGCCTTGTACTTTGAATTTTCTATGCAAAAATCAAGACAAAAACAAAACGACCATCGGGGGAACAACGAGTTCTCCGGATCTATTCAACGTAGAGACTTCAAATTTTGTACAAATGGAGTTGACATGTTGGCGGAGGGCATGAGTAACGTTTCATGGATATACTGTGACCCGGAACAGCAGAAAAAAATTGAAAACAAAAAAAATCCTAAAATCAAAACGGTTTTTGGATCCTCTTAGTCCTCAGGGTCCATTGACACCAATGAAAGTTTACTCAGGCCCTCGGCCTTGGTCTCAAGTATTTTTGTACCAATTTTCAAGTCTCTAGGTTGTATGTGCGCGGAGAAACGAGTGTTTTTGGTACTTTTTTGAGCTTTTTTTAGAATTTTCTACAGCTCAAACTATGAATCGTAGGGACTTCAAAATTGGTATTCTAGGGGAATGAAAGGTGGAGATTCTGAAAAAAATTATGTCAGATTCCTCCGAGTCCTCTGGAGTCCACAATGTGTGTTTAAAGTTACAAAAAGATTTGTTGCTATAGTCCCCTCCCTTTCAATGAGACCCTCTTAACATTTGATAACATTATAAATTATAACATATTATGTATTATACTATTATATACTTTTATTACTTCTATATTTTATCCATATTTGCCCAACGAAAAAATATATTATCGTAATACATACATGCATATATAGATAATGTACATACATAACATAATCGATTAGTATATAATATATAATATATATAGTGCATCAGTCTAGCCTTATATCACTATATTAACTGTATATATTATTATCATCATCATCATTACATATATATATTTAAAATATATTGTAGATACTAAAAATAATAACCATTATTATTATTACATATAATTCTTGTTGCGTCTTACATAAATTTATATACAGTATAGTGTATCTTTTTAGTGTTACATTTGTAAAGTTTCTAATAAATACGAAAAAAATAACAGGGGGACAACGTAGCCACTGTTTTTGGAGATAAATATTAAATGTATAATATATATAGATGTATTATAATACGTAATACTAATAATAATAATTATTATTATTAATTCATTGACTATTTTGTTCTCTCTGTTCATTTGTAAAGAATATGATCTATAATGCGTATCTATATCGTAAATGTATATATTGTTAATATAATAATAAATACACATATCACTTCAGTTTTACATGGGATTTAGTACTTCTTACTTCATTAAAAAAATCATCAAACAAACGCTAAAAGAGTTTAATTTTTAAGAAAATGACGAAGGGCCTTGAAATCCATGACGAGAAAGATTCGCTCTTAGACACTGTGCTAGAACTTTCTCCTCCTCCCCAAGACAAAGCAAGCTTTCTTTAGCCGTGTTTCGTACAACGATGGATCCATCGGATTGTGCTAAAAAAGCCAGTTGATCTGAAATAAAAGCATATACAAAATGTATAATTTGATTTTTATAATATAGTATATGTAATGTTTAATGTTGTATATATACTGATTCGGTCATTATATTCTCATATAGGTATATAATATATATGTATAATGTATGCTTACCAATAACATTTGCAGATTCAAGAATTTCTGAGAGTAAAATACAACCAACTTCACGATCACATTCAATATCAGATTCAAGCATTTCCAATCCAATCTTTTGAAGTTCATTTCGATTGGAGTGAAGGCAAATTAAGTCTTGTAAATAGTCCCGAACAGCAAGTGACGTTTCTTTATTTTGTGAAATTAGATACCGTAGAACCTGTTCATTATTAAAGCAAAAAAAAGAGGAAAAGCATGCATAAATAATTAATAATTTACAATAGGAGTTATAAATTTTGAAAAAATAAAAAACAAAAAGTATTTTGGTTATAATTTATAATATATAATATATAATACAATCAATCAAAATAATCATAAGAAATGTTTCTTCAAATTTGTTTTTTTATTTACTTTTTTAGTTAATGACTTAGATGGCAACCTTTCTCCTAAAGATTTTAAAAGGTTTTGAATTTGAACTTCTTGACCTTCACCGTGTAGTTTATTTTGGAGCAGTTCTATATTAATTATATAACATGAAAATAAGAATATTAATATATTATTTCATACAATATATAGTAAATATAGATGATTTTTCAGTTTTTTTCGTCTTCAAAATTGTTCATCGGAACATTTTCTTCACATGATCAAAAACAAATTGGCATATTATGATTTATTATACTTATATATATAAATTACATACATATTGAAATAAAATGTATTATTATATTATACAAACCTTCATCTGCTACAGTTTCCACCATTTTATAAAAACTATTATGATGTGGTAATAAGAAAGATTGGAACTGAAATACAGTAAGTACAGTGGAAGGATTGAATGGAGCATCTTCTTCATTTCCCAACATGGCTTGTGTTAATATTTTTGCAACTCTTGAGCTCAATTGAAATTCTTTGGGATATTTATAAGAGATTACAGGTCTAACTTCGAGTTCCAATCCATTAAATACCATATCTGCTGTTGTGACAATGGGATATCTAGAACTCGTATCAGTTATTCTTTCCCATAATAATTGGAGTGTTGGGAAAGAAATTACATCAATTACTCGTCCTATATTAAAACCTAGAGGATTCTTTGCTAAATTTATTATTGTTCCTAAAGTTTCTCCTTGCTCAATTAGTCTTGAGACTGATTTTTCTTCTTTCACTTTAAGAGGTCCATAACCACCCAAATTTTGTATCAATTTCAAACAATAATGCACATGAACTTCAAGTGCCAGATCTAGTTGAGCATTTCCAGTCAGAGGTTTATCCGGCACTGCAGGACTTTCTGTTGATCGAGTTGGACTGGGACTTCTAGATACTCCAGATATACCTGAATCTGTTGTTCTACTGGTCATTTTTGGATCGAATATTTCAGTTGAAGGTCTTGGCCGAGAATATCTTTCAGAAACATTGAAAAGGCGTAAACTATCTTGAACAATTGGAGTAGGACTTTCAACATGAGGCAAATCCACGGAAGGTGAGATAAAATTATCATCTTCTTCCACCACAACAGAATCAAGGAAGTCAAAAGCATTTAGTGCCTAAAACAGAGAGAGTTTGATATTTTTAAAAAATGACATTCCTCTGTGGTATATAAGTTATTATGGAACAAATAATATTGCCTCCTATTATTTTAATAGAAAAAGTATTACTTATTATTTTGTTTGTTTCTTGGAATAAAATGAAATAGGCTATATGGTTATAATATTAATACATAAAACTATATTATTATACTAACCATTTCAATATTTAGACTCGATTGTGATGAACTATGAGCAACTCCACTCATTCCAGCTCCGTCCTATTTAAAATATTAAATATGTATACATAGAAATTATGAAGTATACTAACTATAATAAACAGATTTATATAATATACAGGCACACAAAAATACAATTCAACCTAGTATAATGTATAATAATATATTGTATACTTGTTATACATACATTTATCATTCTTTCCAAATGACTCAGCTGTACTTCCAAATTTTCTAGTTCTGGATATTGTCCTTTAACATCTTCTAGAAAACTAATTAATTTAATTATAGAGTCTCTCAAAGTTTTCAGTCCATCTGAAGAATCTTCTTCTTCCATTATGAGCATAACACCATTCTTACTGTGAGTCAAACTATTTGTATCATTAGTAGTAGATTCTTCTTCTAGAATTATAGCTTCCTTTACCCTTATTATATCTCCATTATTCCCACCAAGAGCAGTATTTATACAAGATTCATCAATGTCACGTTTTTTCAAGCTAAAATTTCCACTGGGATCAGAAGAGGAATTTACACGTTGTTGTTGTGACTGTGGTGTGGATGATGAAGGTCCTTGGGTACAATTTTGTTCATCTGATTTATTTTTCATAACATTTAATCTAGCTGACTTACTTCCTGTGAGAGAAGAGAATCTAAAGGAATTTGACTCTACAGTGTCATCAATACTTCCTAATGTCCTCTCCCAAAGAGGTGTTGAATTACGAGATGATACAGAACCCATCATCATATTCAAAGACTGAAGTGGTAAAGTATTATTATGAGAAGAAGAACTTCCTGGAGAGGAATTACTAAAATCAGATGATGCTGTCGGAGACTGTAATCTTCTTTTCCTGGAAGGTGAAGCTGTTGATGCATTATAAGTATTATACTCAAAATCGGCTTCTAATGGACACCAGGTCACAATAATGTTGAGTTTCAAGCTACCAGTTGGATTCAGATTCACGGTCATTAGTTGTGGGGCCGCTGAAAATAATTCTGTAGCTTCACAAAATTTATTACCAAGCAAAATCTGTTTTCCAAGGGTTTTCACTTCCGCCGCTGAAATAAAAATTAATGACAATTTTATTATACTATTGTACTATATATGTATGTATATCTTTATATCTAAATAATATAATATATCATAAAATTTTAATTCAATATCATGTATTTTAACATTTACGTCGTTTACTGGAAATCATATTATTGCTAATAAATAAACCATTAAGGAATTATATATTACATTTAAAAAATTAACATACCTTTTATATACATTACTTCACCGAGACATGCTTTAAATTGTGCACGAGGAAGATCCCACGTTTGTGACCCATCTTTTGCGATTTTCCCTCTTGTTTTCCATTTTTGAACACCATGTTTTATAGTAATTTCAAAAACATCACCTGGACACAGACGAGCAAATCCCTGAATGCCTTTCATGTTCATTTTAAAGGTACCGAGTAAAGTTTCGAGTTGTCCTTCCAAAGTGCATAACACATCAGTACATTCTGTAAAATGGGATATAAAAAATAAAAAACCATGAGGAATTATATTTATAAAAATAAATAGATATACATTACACATACATCAACTGATTTAGTATTACAAATTAAAAAATATATATGTAGGGCTATCAAATACTTTTTACCTTTGAAACCTAGTTTAACTTTAGCAAGAGCAGAATCTCTTTCCTTTCCTTCAGAAATGGAAAAAGCATAGGCCATTTGGCGTACGCCTTCCCGCAGTCTTTGTTGTAGACCATATTGTTCAGCCAATTCTTCAACTCTGCTCAACTGGTATTCTAATTTTTTCAGTGTTCTCTCAGTTGTTTTTGCTGTCTAAAATTTTCAAACACAAAGTAACATTAAATATTAGATGATAGAATTAGATAATGTTTATTTCATTGAAAAGTACATACATGTACACAAACAGATGATAACATTTCAATCCCAATATTAAAAATGTTAACTTGATTATTTTAGAAAACAGAATTTAACACAAAAAATATAATAAAGAAAACACGATTCTATAACATGGTCATAACGGGCACAGGCAATTTTATAATTAACTTAAAAAAGGTGTAATAAATACTAATTATTTATAAATTATATGTAGTATTCATGCTTTTTTATAAGGCATGCAGTTGTGGTGTGTCGTATTTTATAAATTATAAAGAGACGCCTGAATTTGAAAAAAACCTACAGTGTTCAAAGTTTTCTTGTAATTTTTGTAGGGCAAAATACATATTATTAGAGTATAGTACAGGAAACTATACATACAGACACATTAAAGTAATGTTAAAATATATGCTACATGCTACGTTTTAGTTTAGTTAGTAAGTTAGTGGCATTATAGTGAAAAGCGAAGAAAGAAAGAATTTTCGAAGTAAAATAAGTAATATTATATGTGGCAATAAATGTATAGGTGGCTGATTTAGGGTAAAGTTCGTTGCTGAGAAAATCAAGTTTGAAAAAATACT